>PVJL010000283.1:0-301890 GCA_004026885.1 Lyroderma lyra
GGGGGGAGGCTGCTGTCCAGCAGGCAATCGAGGAGCTACCAGTACTCAGTCACGGGGCAGGCAGCAAGGAGCTGCGGGTGCTGCAGGAGTCCGGCCCTGGAGACACCAAAGGAGTTCATGGAAGCAGGAAGGAGAAGCCCCTCCTTTCATAAAGTCTTTTTCAACCCTCACCGACCAAGCGCACTCCTACGGCTGAGGAAGGAAAAGTAGTTAAAGAGCCCAGATGCACTTTTGGAGAGGCGGCAATGAAGGGTAAATCTGGATCTCAGAGGCCGTACCTTGGAAGTGGCAGAGTTATCATTCGCTCACATACATTATGAACTAACTCACTTTGGAGATCAAAATCCAGTGTTCTCAATTTACTATACTTCCCTTCAGCTTTACTAATAAATTGACTGCACAGATAAATAAATACTGACAGAATTAAGGGAAATAAGATTCTATTAAATGAAATAGCAAAACTAGCATTTGCACAATAGTCTTTTTCCCCCAAATCCAAAGGCGATATGTTTTAATTGTTTATAATTGACAGACTAAGAAAAAAATGTACAGAAATACTAGCAATTGACCTAAATTTATGCATCAGTGATCTCAGTCCAGAATTTCAACTAAGTGGATGATCAGGAGAGTCACTGCAAACAACCCACAACTTCAAGAGTGGTTAAAAATTGCCTCTATTTATCATTATTTTCCTTTCTCCTTTTCTTTTTTATTGACAGTAAAACCCGTATTTGCTGTTTCATGACTGCTAACTGTAAGTCGCTATTTTTCAGAAAAATGTATCAGATATTTTTGCAGGAAATTTTTCCTATGATTCCTGTCCTATAATTGTTCTACCTTCAGTATTAAATAGAGAAGACTCAGTAAAATGACCAATTTGGTGCATTCCTCAAGGTATACAGTGATCAATGTTAGAATCGTTTTACATATAGATGGGGAGGCATATGCCCAAATAGTTCCCCAATTTTTGCCTAATTTATTAATTCCTTTAAGAACAGTATAGAACCTTTTCTCCTATAATTAGAGGCAAGGTTTTAAGACACAAGCCCTGACATTAGAAAAGGTTATGGTGGTGAGGAGCTGTGAGCACAGAAAGCAACGGGGTGAGAACTTGGCGCTGTGGGGCGGAGACCTCCCCAGGCTAGGACCACAAAGCACCCATCACCCATTCATCTAGGTGTCCCCAGGCCTGGCCACAGCTATCTGTTCTCATGATCATGGAAGGGATCTACTTGTTTTCTCATAGTTAAGTTTTTTGAAAACCAGTGGTATTAGGAGGCGAAGCAAGCCTTACTGGGTTGTCTCGCAATCATACTGCAGGCATTGCTGCCAACTGCCAGTGGTGGTTTTCCGGATTTCCTTTTGCTTAGGTTGTACGTGAGGACTGAGGATGAACCTTATGACTCTACATACATTTGATCCCCATCTCCCCAACAAACACATACGTCCTCATGTCCCCTGTAAGTCCTGAGTCCAAAAGGAGATGTTGACAAAGGAAAGCCATCAGTCCATATAAATTGGTGGGCAAGTCTTGTTTTATTTCGGTTTGCCCTTTTGTTCAGCTGACTTTTCGGCTCTGACCCACTATATTCACCCTGTTGGCTGCTCTTACTAGCAACATGCCTTTTTAATCAGCCTTCCTGGGGTCTGCATTTGATTACAGCATTTGTGTTCTATTTTGATTCTTTTGTGCTGTGCCCTGTGGTGTTAGCTTGAAAGGTGTTATTTATAAAATGAAATTCTATTGTATTGCCACTTGGATTCAAAGAGGACATATAATATTAATGCAGAATGCATTTAATAATATCTTGAATCTATTAAATCAATTTCTTCTTGAGAACAGAGAACAGGAGCTCCCTGTGTAACCAGGTAATATGACTTCAGAATCACCTGCACTTGCCTTCACAAGTACTCGTGAAAGCTGGCACAAGAATTATTCTCTTAACGTCAGGGTTTCCAGAAGGAGGAGACTACCTTTCCTCAGCCAGGCCAGTGCAGCGTGCACCTGTTTAAACATTCAATTGTGAAGGCCAAACATTTCCCTCGGCCTCAAATGCAAATTTTTTCACTAAGGAAACCTTGTGATGAAACATGGATATGACTTTTTTACTACTTCGGAAGATTTAGGTAAAGAAGGAAATATAATCACCTGTTTCCAAGGAGCTGCTTGCAAGATTTGTAAAAAGAAATAAATTTCTTATGTTCCTGACTCTTGTCAAAAGCAGGCTAGGAAAATTCTAGTGATACGAGAACTGCGTCAGAGTGTCTAGGGCGACATGTTTAGACGGATGTTCTCATCTAGCAAAAGCGCAGGTTTCTTTAGGCTGCTAGGCCTACAGTCAAATGTTTATGAATTATATTGACGGAGGAGTCCCCAGCTTTTCCTCCTTTCTAATTTTCATGCAAACCAAAGATTGAAACATTCTGTATCACAGCTTGCATATCATCACACCTGTTGGTGCACACGTTCCATTCTTCCCCTACACCTTTTTTTCTCCCTCCTTTTGATGAATCTGAAATCAATGGCCAAGCTGCCGTTTGGATAAGGAGTAAGGAAAGATCAAGTGTGGAAGGTGGTTTACCAACCAGGCTCTGCAGAACTTGCTAAAAGAAACAGTCACACGTAAAGGACACTGGATGTGCGATCCTGGAGTGGAGGTTCCTGGTTTTTCACCTGTGCTCACTCAATGGCTCATCACATAACTCCAGGAAACTTAGGGGCCAGTTATCTAACTACCAAAATGGAAATAACTCTATCTTTTTCTACACTGAGCTGCTTTGGGGATGAATGAGATAATGTTTCTGGAATCCTCAAAATTCTTTGCAATGAGGTGGGATACCAATGCTTGTTATTAAAACAACAGTTTGGACCCCCTTTTTTGGTTCTCTAAATCCATATATGAGAAACATTAAAGAATGAATGAATTTGTGCCCTTTTGGAATAAATCTTACACCCTCATTCATAAGTGATATCCCAAACATAAGGAGCTAAGATGTGTTGGGAAATACACATTTCAGTCTTGAACCAATCAAATTATAAGCTATTTGCATGAAAAGATCACATTATTTGTCCTTGTACCCATCCAGGTCCTACCATATTGGTTTGCATTATGTAAGTATTCCATTAATATTTGTTGAATTGAAAAATGAGATCATACAACTTTAGAGCTGAAAATAGCTACAGTCCAGGCAAGTCCAGTTACCTCATTTTGCAGTTACTTATCCAAATGCAGTATTAATAGTGGTACAAGTCTTTAGAGGAGCTGTTAAAAATCTGCCATTGAAAATACATCACTCAATCAATTAAAACAAAATAGATGTTCTTTTGTCAAAATAAGAAATACTCTTCGGCTCCAATAATCTGAAGTATCCTAATCTAACCAGGGAGGCTGAGGCCTAAAGTTATAAGGAAACCTCATTCAATGGCCAGAGACCATATGTGTGCCAGAAATCCAAGTTACTAAGGTTGCACATTTTAATACGCTGTCTATCCCCCAATCTATTGGCATATTTTTCAGGTAAAATTAAGGTCATAAAAACAAAAAGTAACATTCAAGTTCTTGATATTATATGGGGAATCATGAAGGCACAATTTAAAAATGAAATTACTTTCATTTATTTTTTCAGTCTACTATTAACCTGTATTGCAGACTGGAAGTCAAATTTAAGTGCTAAGGTTTAGTAAACAAAGTAGGACATTACACTCTCTCCTTCGTTAAATAAACAATAAGCAGGCCTGTGTGAGTAAGGTGATTTCCCTCTAGGGCATGTTACTTGTGTGTCATTTGCAGACATAAGTTGGTTTGACCCTTGTCTTTGTGGTAGGCATCATAGTAACAAAAATCAAGTCAAACTATTCTTTTGACTGTCTTGGTTTTGGTTATTTTTCCTACACAGCTTTTTTTCCCCCTCCCTTTCTCTTTATCTTAAATCAATCAAGACATTTAGATGCTTGACTGGGACATACACAATTTGTAGTCAGGGTTATTTTAATAGCATCTTAAAAAACTACAGCAGAGTAACTGGATAAAACCGAAACTGAATACATGTAAAATTTCAATTATTATAAGAGAGGAATCTAGGAATCTCCAGCAAACTACTTTTCATTTTCCCAAAGCTCCTTTCACTGTGGAAATCCCTACCTGTCCCAGAGAACAGAACCTCAAGAAAATGGGAGCAAGTGACAGCAGCAGGCTAGGTACTTCTAATAGTTGGAGGGTCTCTCAGAGACTATTATTTGTGTATCACCAACATTTGACTCCAGAAGCATAGTCAGGACTTTCACAGATCAAGTTCAAATTCTTAACTTGCTATCTCAGCCTCCCTTTCCTGCTCTACCTTGCTTAGGCATCCCCGGTTCCAATACTTCTCAACAAATGTTCTCAAGTATAGTCAGACTATATTACTGTTTCTCTTCATGTTGGTATGACCAAGGGACTCCTAAAGTTTAAATTTTATGTTCTATTTTCTTTATGATCTGTTAAATCATGTGTGGACTTCTGGATTGGAATAGTATGCATTAATTTACTAGAATTCAATAAGCATCTACTATGTATGAGATGCTAGGAAAATAAATAGGGATGAGCTTTACTTGTTGACTTCAAAGAATTAAGGAATTCACAATGTAGTGGCTATTTTCCGTAGACAGCATACGAGGGCTGTCCGGAAAAAAATCCAGCCATAAATGCCTCTATTCTTCATAGGACATGGCTGTATACTTTCTGGGTGGCCCTGGTACGTTCCTGCTTTTAAGCTCCTGTTCTTTTACAGCTGCTTTAGTTATCTTGTAGTCCCACTTATGTTCTACCTCAGCTGTAAGTCACTTTCTAGTTTTTGTAGTCCACATTAATTTTCCTTTTCCTTTTTCTTTCTTACTAGTACAGCTGGAGTAGACACTATTGTTCACCCAGTGTCCATGCCCCAGTCCTTCCTAGCTATTTTCAGAGTGCCAATGTACTCAGTCCAGGATGATGAGTTTTTATATTTCTAAGCACTTATGACAAACCTGCTCCCTGATTTCCTTGCAAGGATGGCTGTGGGACGCAGTTCTAGTCATTAATATCTATGTGACAATCTGATTGAGAGGCTGGTTTCCGAGAAAGCTTTTTCTTTTCTGATAAAGATAGAGGGGAAAATGAATTTTTCTGGTTCCCCCTTCTTCCGTCTTTGGACATGGGCATGATGTTTGGAGTTGCAGCAATTATTTTGTGATCATGAAGCAACAAGCATCCAAAAAAGGTGAACAGAATCCCAGAGATGTTGGCCCGGACTTTATCACATCCAGCAACTCTAGACCTCTGGACTTCTTATTACACGAGACACACAAATCCCTATTTGTTTAAGCTATTCAAGTCAGTATTTCTGCTACTGAACACATTTCTTACCAAGGAATGAATAACTTTCATAATTTGAATTATCCAAACTGTCCTTCCTAACTAGGAAGATTAGTTGATTATGTATACTAGACAGTCAATATATGTAATGCAATTCTCACTCTGAAAGCAAGGGAGGAATTTGTATTAAGATAAGAAAAGAAGATTAAACTAGGTCAAAAAGGAAAAACTTGAGTCTATAATAGGTTCTGACAAGAATGTGTTACAATCTAGTTAATATATAATAATAAAAGCAAACTTTTAACAGCTTTCCAAAATCAGTAGAAATATATTTTAAGAAATAAGACATTAGAATAAGCCTCAAAGAGATAGATGCTTTTCAGAAGAGATGATATAAACAAGATCTCTATTAAGCATAGAGAAGACAATGCAATGCAGTTCCAGCTCTGTTTAAACCACGTGAGGAAACAGCATTTGTTAAATATCACTAGCAACAAGACATTTTCGTGTCCCTTAGGAAGCATGACTGTGACTCACCCAAATGCTCCAGACTCCTTAGCATGCTAATTAGCTTCCAAAATCTTTCACCTGAGGTTTGAACCCATGAGTAAGGAAACTATTACAGCATTTGCTTTTGGAGAAAAGACTACATAAGCTGGGACAGAAGCTATTTTCAAGGTTTCCAAATGTTACAAGTAATGGGGAACTGCTGAGGAGAGAAATAAGCAGCTTTGGGTCGTTTTAGGTTAGTGACCTTAAATATAAGGTGTGATTTAATCAGAGGCCAGAGTAATCATGGCAGGAGGTGGGGAAAAAGACTCAGAGCCGCCTGGAATTAGGGAGGACTTTGGTGGCAGCGTTCAGCCTGAGCTAAAACTGCAGGATTCTGTCCGAGGCTCCATAAACAAAGGGCTGCATTATGTAACGCATCTTGTATTCCTTTGTGAACAGTTTCATTCGTCCCCCCGCTCCCCGCAACATTTCACCATTTCTAGGCTGCAACTTGTTGTCCAGAGGGAAACTTTCTATCTCAAACAAGAATTTAAATAGAAAGAAAACCAACTTTTTTTTCTTTCAGAAACCAAATCAAATTAATTTGAACTTTATACTGACTGGGAAAATACTTCTAAGTTACGTGGACCAAAGTAGTCTCATAGGAAGAATTTCCAAATAATTCAGCAACTGTTAGCAATGACTGTCAAACTCTCCCTCAATCCTTCATTTTTCTGGTAATGTTAGCCTGTTAAGTGTATACTCTTAGAGGCTTACCTTGCAAGACAGCATTTTATAGGCAAAATTGGAGGACAGTGTGTTACATGCATGGCAGATAGCAATACATTCTTGTAAATATTATCTTTTTTCAAAATAAAATCTATTTTTTTTTGAGTTTTTATAAGAGTTTATTTGAGCCAAACTGAAGACAAAGTCCAGGGTAAAATAAAATCTATTTTTTATGCCTGTTATGAGGGTAGTCTATGAAATTTAGCTTTGGTGTATAAAAACTTTTTTTTACCAGTTTAATTCTTTTATCAATTACTAACTTAAAAGCCTTCCATTCCATTATATTATTTTTATTATCTGTAAAAATAATTTAAGGGCTAAATAGATTTTCCCCTCTCACCATTTCAAATGCTGGCTTAAAGTGTGTCACTCAGACCCTCTGCAAATGACTACAGTTTAATGAGGAATGTTGCACAGGACATATCTTTTGGTCTGAGAATCTGGGTTGTGCACAGTTAAAGTTTAGATGGGAGCCCCTAACTAACAAGTGGTATAAAAATTTGGGATCTGAGTCTCAGCAGGTGGCATTTGTCCTTCTGATGTGGTCCTAAATGGATACCCCAACACTCTGTGCTCACTGTGCTGAAGAACCAACTTCATAGGAACTGTGGAGTCAAGCAAGTTATATGGGTTTTCATTCTGCTGGCTTTTTTTTTTTTTCATTCAAAACTCCTTATTCTCAGAATTTTAAGTTGGATGACCATATCTCCCAGTTTACCCAGCAGAGTTCCAGTTCCAACTGTCCAGGCACAATTATTAAGAGTGGCCACTTTCACTCTCAAAAGTACCCCGATTTGGTTGATAAGTTATAGGGTTATCCTAGATAGAAGCTAAAAAAATGTTATAACACCATACACTGATAACCAATCATTCTCTTTAGGGCAAATGAAAATAGCTAGTATTGGTCAACATCTGTGAAAAGAAAAAGATAAACTAAAACTTTATTACTTTAATCCTAATGCTTCAACGAGAGAAATCTTTTCAAAGTTTATTTTAAGATGAGACTAATTTTGGAAAATTGGATTTCTATGGATTATTTAAGATTCCTAATTTTAGGCAGCACTGGATTTTTAAAGCCCTATTTCACATAAGAAGGCATATTTGCTTTTAAAATTTGTTATGAAAAAAGCACAAGATCTGACATAAAATTCTTCAAATCCTGGGTTTGAATCCTAATTCAACTATTTGCTCAGTTGGCAAATTCAAATAATCTTTGTGAACATTATTATTATTAACCCCTTCTAAAATGCCTTTAATAACTTTAAAAAAACCAGACATGAAAGAGCCATATATATTGTAAAAAGCTAACATAACCTTAACATAGTTACTATTATTTCTTTTTGTAATAAAGACAGCTTTCTCCTTTCAGTTTCTAGACATTGCAGCAAACTTGTGCTCTGCAGCTAAGGTTGAGCCACACATGTGGAAGCCGGGCCCTTTCAGTAGACACAGCTTCACCACATTTCTAGGTGACATCTGTGCGTGACCTACATCACCCTCAAAAATCCAGAGAAGAAAGACTCTATGGGCCTTGTATACTGTGGCTAGAAAATGAAAGGCTGAAATTTGAAGTATACAACTTTGGTCAAAAATTGTGTTAGTGGTTTCATGAGTTCTGATGTAAGATAATCTTTCCTCAAAAAATAAAGAGAAACTTGGAAATAAGAGGAGCTGGAACAAAGGCTAGTTCATGGAGCAAAAAGATTTTTCTCTGTACTTGTTACATTTTTAAATGAGTTTCTGGATCCCTATAGATACACTCTTCTTTCTTTTGTTGATGTCCTCCTCTTTTTTCTCTGAAATTCCAGATTCTTTGCCCCTGCCTCCACCTCTTCCCTCAAATCTGAGTGTTCAGACATAATTTTCTTAGTCTACCTGACATCAAAATTATACAGAGAGTGTTTTTAGTTTTTCATCTATATGAATGTAATGAAAAATTTTATTTTTAAAAAAGTCTCTGACCCTCCCCCACCCCCTCACCGCCATTGTTTAAAAGACGTTTCTTTGGAGTTTTTAGTAATTGTATAAAATGTTATTATAAATTATCATTCATCCATATAATTAAACAGGTAAATACATTATAAAGAGAGGTAATCCTGTAATATATGGCATTTCTTTCTGTTTAAATCTACTACTCTGAGAATTAGAGCTCTAGTACCCAGTTTGTGGCCTCAGGCTCCTGAGGTTTGTAGAAGGTCCTCTCAAGCCACTCTCTAACTAATGATTCCCTATTTTAAACAAGCACTACTTGCACATGTGTTAGGATAAAAAGAAGAGTGAACAGCAAGAGATTGCAGAGGGGAAAAGAATGCCAACTGTACTTGGTATCCCTGGGCTGAAAGAAAGCACTAGAAATCTTCCCCCATCCCTTGGAGAAAAGAATGATCTCTAGCACATTCCATTTATTAGTTCATTTGTGTTTAACAAGCCCCTCTGTAAAATGCAAATATGACTTGTGAACCTGTAAACTTCATTCACGCCATTTTTTGTTAATTACTCTGATGTTCTAGAACATGATCAACACTTATCTAATATTGGAAATCTAGGAATGAGTAAATAGCTCAGGGTAGAGAAAGAGTAATTTTGCTGGGGTGGGGCTGGAGATGGTGGTGTTAGGGTCCCCTCATGTGTGGGCGATGCAGCACACTGATGTTTTGCAGTTTCGTCTAAGATATTGACAATAGTTTGGGTACCACAAAATGAGCAACTTCCTTGATTGCCAATGTCTGGATGACATCAGAACAGATCTGGAAGCCTACACACTTCAAGTTTTAAACATTTAGCCATAGCAACTTCATTGAGTTTAGTTTTTCCTGGAAATATTTCTAGCTAATTCTCACTATTTCCACAACTCATCAACCTTGGACTCTCCTCAGTTCAACTGCCCAGGTTTTAAGTTCAACTCATAAATGATTCCCACCCCCCAACCCCTCAAAAATGTGCTCCAGTCCTTTTTCATTGTCTCTCTAGTTGTTTACTTTTTTTTTCAGGTTATGGTATATAAATCTAGAATATACTGTGAGAAGTTTCAAAAGAATATAAGGTGATATTATTAATTCTATATCTGTTTTAGTAAGTGCCACTTAATCTGATATCAAAAGGTTGCAAAACTGAAATGTTGGATTTCAGTTGACTTAAGCTACAAGTTTTACCTGGGCAGAAATTCAAGGAAAACTATTTTATGACATCTTATAACATTATTAATCACCTCTCCTTTTATATGAAAAATAAATATGCTAAAATCTTCACTGTTAAGAAGAGGTCATCCTTCCTGCCAAACTGGCTAATTTTAGTTTTTATGTGGTTGGGTATGTTCGTAAACTATTACATGAAAACATATGGTTGGAACATGCTTATTCCTTCATGAGTGTTCCTCTTTAAAGGCTGCAAAATTGTCTTCAGTTGTTCCATGTGCTATTTTATCGTGATGATGGCTTCTTGTCCTAAGTAATTTTCTTCCTTTTCTATTGTTAATGAAATGAATTCTAATAAGGGGGAAAAAGAAACCTTCTGAAGAAAACCCCTTCTATAGCGCTGGTAACTGGTATAGGACACAAGGGGACAGCAAATATTATGCTGTACATTCCTCAATCAATTGATCCCTTTGTGGTTTATTCACCTGAATGCATTTTGACAAGTAGTGAAGCAATCAATAGTGGGAAAGGGATTATGTGTGTGGCTAATTTTCAGTTACCTATGAAGTATTAGACAAGTTTTCTTTATTATTAAACATAAATATACACACTTTTCTTTTCCATCAGATCAATGACTCACTATTTTAGGGTATCTTGCCCATAAGGAGGAGTGAAATATCCCAGAGGTATTAAAATTTCACAAAGCCTGACCTTGAAGCTTTGGTATATGATTCTCAGTTGATCTTTGAATGTGATCGACAGCTGTTAAACTGACATGGTCAAAATGCATTGCTTTAAAATAGAACGTGAATGTAGAACATTGAGAATTCTTTCAACTATGTAATTTGATTTTTCACTTTGTCTTTTGCCTTTACCTTTTCTTATAGCACTCCCTTTCCTACATATTTTTACCCCTACACCTTCCCAATTCTGCTTCACGTTGAGACTCTACTACTGTTTTGGCCCATGATAGGTTCTCTCTAAAGACATGCTGAATGCAAGAAAAACCACCCAGATGAATTATAAAGTTAACAATAGAAAAAACTTTTAATTAGGCAAATTAATAAATTTACTGCTTTGGAGAAAAAAATCCATAATAGTTACAAATGATTAAAAAGTCCAAGGATATTTAGGAAGGACAAAGCCTAGAAGGTTAAAAAGGAGCAATTCTAGAATCAAGAAAGAAAAAAATAATACAGATAAACATAACTGACCGCACATGTAAAAGGAAGTTAAAATATTGTTTATTAAAAATTAAATGGAAAGCCTAAAATTAGAATGCTATTATAGTTGGCATTATTGTATCAAAACCAGAAAGTTATTTCTTTCTGCTCCAACTCTAGAGAGAAGAACACATTCTCCAATGTCACCAAGAGCAGAATAGGAAGAAATATTTGGAATTCAAGAGTTGTAGTGGATAAAAGAGCTAGATGTTCAAGGAAAGACAGGTTGATTTGTGCAGTAACCAGGTTACTAGATGATCCCCTATGATCCTTGTATCCTGGTATTCACACCCATGTACAGTCAGTTCTGCCTGCATTGTGTCAGAGTTGGTCTGTGTCACCAGTATAATATGGTAAAAATAATGACACGTGAGTATCAATCTAGCTCAGAAAAAGTAATTACTGCTTCTTATCTCTTCAATTACTCTGGGAGGCCACCCAGTGTGTTGTGAGGGCATTCACGAAGCCCTACAGAAAGGTCCACATGGTGAGGAACTGAGTAGTCAGCACTGACTTGTGAACCCTATGAGTAAGCCATGTTGGAAATGGATTCTCCAGCCCCGGCCAAACCTTCAGATGATTGCAATTCCTGTTGACATCTTGATCAGCACATCATGAAAGATCTGAAACCACAACCACTCCACTAAGGGGCTCCGGAACTGTTGATCATGAGAGATTCCTGAGATATAATACATGCTTACTGTTTTAAGTCACAAGGTTTTGAGGTTTGTTTTGTTTTGTTTTGTTTTGTTTTAGCATTAGATATCTAATATAGTGATCACGCTTTTTTCTTTTGTGTACCTCAGGTGCACAGACTTGTATTAATTATAATCCTTGGTCACTGATGTATACTTATTATTGGTCCATGCTTGGCTTACTTTTATTTTTTAATGAATAAACACCAGCAAACTAAGTCCCTGAAAAAGAATGTGGAGCTTTATAATAACCTGTATCTATCCACACAGTATACCCCATCTTATACCATCTGATAATTTAGTTTGTGGACTCATTTTAGAAAAAGTGCCACAAACTCATTGCTGAATATATCACTACAGTCACTTTCAAAGTATTTCCCTTGGGAAGCTGTGCACCGATGACAGCACCTTCAAAGCAATTTTGGAACTCTTTTTCTGGAATGGCCATCAGAGCTGTCATAGTATGATCCCTGATGTCCTGAATTATCATCAAAATGTCTTCGTTTCAATATTTCCTGTATCTTCAGGTAAAGAAAAAAAGTCATAGGGGGCTAGATCAGATGAGTAGGAAGGGTGTTCCAATATAATTATTTGTTTTCTGGCTAAAAACTCCCTCACAGACAGTGCCGTGTGAGCTGGTGCATTGACATGATGCAAGAGCCATGTTGTTGGTGAAAAGTTCAGGTTGTTTTCATCTTTTTCATGCAGGCTTTTCAGTACTCCCAAATAGTAAACTTGGTTGACTCTTTGTCCAGTTGGTACAAATTCATAATGAACAATCCCTCTGATATAAATTAAGGTTAGCAACATCATTTTGACTCTTGATTTGGACTGGCAGAACCTTTTTGGTCATGGAGAATTGGCTGACTTCCATTGTGCATTTTGACGCTTTATTTTATCCCATGGCCCAAAGCATCATCTTGCCTCTCCAAAAGGTCTTGGCAAACTTCAACTCTCCTTTGTTTTTGTTCATCAGTGAGCTCCTTCTGGACCTTGCACACAGCTTTCTCATGCCAACGTTTTCAGTTAAGATTTTCCTATTTCTCTATCAATGTTTACTTGGTCTGCTATGCTTCTCACACTCAATGACAATTTTGATGCACAATTCCATAAATTTTTGCAATGTGTTCGTCAGTTCTGCCTATTACTGGCCGCCCTGAACTCTCTTTATCAGTGAAGCTTTCTCTCCCCTCAGAGAAACATTTAATTCATTTGTATACTGCCATTTTCTTCTTGGCATTATCCCCATAAACTGGGACTAACATGTCTGATTTCAAGTTTAACAAGAAATTTAATGTTTGTTCATTGCTATAATTCAAGCTCGAACATTTTCATGACAGCACAGAAAAACACGCAACAATAATGAGTGCCACTCAGCAAGACACCACCATACATCGACACGAACACAGCTGTTGACACAGATACACTAAGATTATATAAAACCTTACTGAGTTGTTTGTAGGGTGCTGCCTATGTAAGTGCATGGTGGCAAGTCTCGAACTTAATTGTCATACTTCGTATTCTTGCCTCTTCCACCTAAGATAACCACTATCCTAATTCTTATGTGCATCATTTCTTTGTTTTTCTTCCATGTTTTATTACATCTATAGGTATCCTTAAATATATGTTTGCACAAATGCATACATGTATACATATTATGTATGCAATATGAATGCTTTTAACTTTTTAAAACTTCTATTACGGTCTTGTAATATTTGAGGGATTTTATTATTTTTACTTAATATAATATTGTTAAGGTTTATCCATGTTGTGGCATATTACTGCAATTTGTTCATTTTGTGTCTCATTACTGATGTCGCCACGATGGTCAGAAAGAAAGAAAAATGGAAGTAATAAGCCCTTACATCACAGAATTATATAGTTGTAGCTAGGCACGATAAAACATACTTGGGATATAATTTAAATGAATTCACTAGCTTTAAAAATTAAAAAATAAACAGAAAATTAATTTATAAATTAAAAATACTATTTTGCTATGGATAATGAATATTCAATGGCATATTTTAGTAAACCATATACTTGATTGTTAATATAATGGAGTTTATTATAAACACACACACACACACACACACACACACACACACACACACACACACACACAGTGGGCCCCACAGATGTCTATTGAAGAAATATTAAAATATAAAACTAAAAAGACTAATTAAAATATAGTAAAAGTTGCCTATAAAAATAAAAAGTTAGTTTTCTAAAGAATCCATTAGGGGGGACAACATTGGTGAGTGAATGCTGAAAACAATTTTTTCTTTAAGAATTCACATAATACATTTTTATGCAAATATTATTTACACACAGAAATTTTCTTTACTACCAACTATTCTAAACACTATTCTAAACCAACTATTCTAAAAATAAACATTATCAAAGAATTCCTACACATGATTACTTAATATCTACCTCCGACCTTTATGAATACAATCTTAAAGCATTATTGACAAATACAATAAACTACATAGTCAAAGGGAGAGGATCTCTCAACCTCACCTCTCACCTTCTTCCCAATCACTCAAAGATTATATTCTTTGGCTTGATATCACTATCCGGAAACTGGCCTCATTTGCTAATTCCAGAAATGTTTCAACTATATTTATTTCACCCAGCTGTTTCCTGATATCTTTCTGGCTGGCATCAGTTTACAATGAATAGTATTGTTGAATGTCAAAGTTATTTTATTTTAATATTATTACTTCCCTTGTATCCCTCTCTCCCTCCTAGTGTCTCAAAGAGGGATGTTGAGTCATAGAGATTTAATATGACTCCTTAAGCGAAGCAGACTTCTAGTACAAGGAGCCTTTGTTTTGGAGCAGCCATATTAATTTTACCGATTAAATTGGGTATTTAGCCATTTGGCTTCACCAAATAGACACAAACATTTTTCTCTTACGTGACATAATTACAAAGAACGTGTGTGCAAACTATAAAGCACAAAATGCTTTGTTCTTAGTTCTTCACTAAACAAACTCTTCAGCTTTAAGGAATAAAAGGAAAAGTAATGTTGATGAAATAGAATTCTCAACTATGGCATAAAGTTCAAAGCATAGAGCAGGTCAGAAAAGAATGCAGAGGATTACCCAAATTACTGAAGATGATTGGAAGTACTGCCAGAGGACGGTCATCCTTAGTCATTTTCCTAAGGCTTTTTGTAAAAATTAGGATATAGACATTTTAAGAATAATTTTTTCCCTCAAATTCCTCAGTTTTCAAAAAACCTCTACACCAGAAAGCAGGACCCTACTTGTACGCAAAGCAGCCATGTGGTCAGACAGTCAATCTGTGGGCCACAAAGAGACTACCCAAGCCAGCCCCTGCCATAATACCTGCTCTCCATAGGACTGTGGTGGATAAAAGAAGTTTGGAAACTTTTATGTGGGGATGAGAAAAAGTGGAAGCTCCAATTGAAAGAGAATGAAAGCCATATTGTTCGTCCCTGTACAGGAGTTTACATTTGGAAAAGAAAGAGTCTACTTCTTTCTAATGAAAAGTTCTCCTTCCTAATGAAAACTCCATTAGGACATTAACAAGAGTCAAGGCATATGGCAGTAGGCATTGACAAAGAAAGAGAGATCAGATTTAAGATTTGCTTTGGAGGTTGAATTGATAGGATGTGGTGAAAACTGGTTATATTGTACAAGAAGCCAAAAAATGAAATAATCTCTTTCTTCCAGTCCATTGTATAATGGAGAGTTAGTTGACTTTTATACTGTAAATGTAAAGAAAACAAAAGTTTCATTCACTCTTCTGTATTGATGCCAATCTAATTTGCTATTAAATTTCCATTCAAATGCTCTATTTTGTTTAGTTACAAGGGATTTGATCCCCATAAACTTTCCCAGGCAGTTTGTATGAAAGTCAGTTGCTAAGGGTATTCCTAAGGGAACCTGCAAAAAGTTGGAAGATAAATAACCTCAGTACAATATGCAGATTAAGTACAAGGGAAGGTTTAAGAGTTCCTTTTGGAAAGGAAAAAAAAGATTTAGAATTCTGGGCTAGAGTTGCTAGTTAATCACTGATTGGAAGGAACTTGGTCAAGGTAGTTTTATACTTCCCTGGAAGGGAGGATTTCAACATTTTTCCCTCTTGGGAATAAAGCTGGAGAGGGATGTTGATCACTCCCCTCCTTACAAGCTTCCTTTTCTTCCTCCTCCACCTGTAGAGAGTTCTTCCTTCTGGTAACTAAAGATGAAGAACCTAAGAATGGGAAACGATAGGTGGCATCTGGGAGGTCTCAACGGTCAAAGTGAGGTTAAACTTCAGGGAAAAGCTTTTGGCAATTTACTTAGGTGAGTGAAAGAAGCAATGTGATATGCTAGGAAAAACATGGGTTTAGGTCGCACAACCATGAATTTGAAACCAAACTCTACTACTTATTATCAGTGTCATCTTGAGCAAGTTAGCCAACATATTTAAATTTCAGTTTGGTCATCCCTAAAATTATAATTACCTAGGGAACTGTGTTACATAAATTATGCAGGTACTCACTAAGGACTCAGTGCTTCTCTCACATCCCTCCAAACTGGATTTGGAGCAAGGAGCTAGTAATCATAACATTTATATTTAATCCTCAGATCACTCACTGCAGGTAATAATCATGTGACAATTGAACAGATGGTACTTTCTTGACACCTCTTCATTTGCTAATTAATAAAAATGTGGAAGAAAAAGGATTACTATCTAATTTCTATCATTTGAAAACAACTAAAGATCGGACCTAAGAAACAGAAGACAATACTAGATAATTTTTAAGGTTAATCTTTTAGAGATTTTTTCACAAGCATATGGTGCCAGTGTTTCCATATTATAGAACATGTTCTCTATTTATGAGGTTTGACAATTAAGTTTGTGCACTTGCCACCGTGCGCTTACATCGGCAGCGCTATACAAACAACTCAGTAAAGTTTCATAACCTTGGTATATCTGGGTCTCACAGCTGTGTTTGTGTCGACCTGTGGTGGTGCCTTGCTTAGTGGTATCCATTATTGTCATGTGTTTTTGTGTGCTGTTGCAAGAATGTGGGAGCTTGAATTAGAGCAATGAACAAACATTAAATTTCTTGTTAAACTTGGCAAGAGTGGAAATGAAATCAGGAACATGTTAGTCCAAGTTTATGGGGATAATGCCATAAAGAAAATGGCAGTGTACAAATGGGTTACATGTTTTTCTGAGGGGAAAGAAAGATTCACTGATAAAGAGAGATCAGGGCAGCCAGTAATAAGCAGAACTGATGAGAACACTGCAAAAATTAATCAACTTGTGCATCGAAATCATTGGCTGACTGTGAGAAGCATAGTCAACCAAGTAAACATCGATAGAGAAATAGGAAAATCTTAACTGAAAATGTTGGCATGAGAAAGGTGTGTGCAAAAATGGTCCAGAAGGAGCTCACTAATGAACAAAAGCAGAAGAGAGTTGAAGTTTGCCAAGACCTTTTGGAGAGGCAAGATCATGCTTTGGGCCATGGGATGAAATAAAGCGTCAAAATGCACAATGGAAGTCAGCCAATTCTCCATGACCAAAAAGGTTCTGCCAGTCCAAATCGGGAGTCAAAATGATGTTGCTAACCTTAATTTATATCAGAGGGAATGTTCATTATGAATTTGTACCAACTGGACAAAGAGTCAACCAAGTTTACTGTTTGGAAGTGCTGAAAAGGCTGCATGAAAATGTTAGATGAAAATGACCTGAAAGTTGACAACGCACTGTAGAATTGTATGCCTGAAACCTATGTAATCCTTGCTAACAGATGTCACCCCAATAAGTCTAACAATAAAAATGAATTAAAATGAGAAAAAAAAAAAAGGAAAGAAAATTACCTGAACTTTTGCCACCACCTCATGGCTCTTGCATCATGACAATGCACCAGCTCACACAGTACTGTCTGTGAATGAGTTTTTAGTCAGTAAACAAATACCCTCCCTACTCACCTGATCTGACCCCCATGGACTTTTTTATTTATCCAAAGATATAGGAAATATTGAAAGGAAGATATTTGATGCTATTCAAGACATCAAAGGTCATATAATGATAGCTCTGATGTCTATTCTAGAAAAAGAGTTCCAAAATTGCTTTGAAGAGTGGACTAGGCACTGGTGTCAGTGCATAGCTTCCCAAGGGGAGTACTTTGAAGGTGACTCTAGTGGTATTCAGCAATGAGGTATGTAGCAATTTTACTAGGACAAGTTCATGAACTTAATTGATATAGTGTCTATCAGAAGAGTAAAAAGAGGTACTTTCAGTGTAAATTGTAACTGAATTTCGTGCTGTGTCTGACTAGATGTTTTACCTGTAGTATTTATGACATTTCTTCCATCATTGTCCTAGCACCCAATTAAAAAATATTTTACTAAGGAACCTACTAATTAACAAAATAGTTATACTTATTACATTGTACTAATCACACTATTATTAGTATTTTAAAATCATTAATAGTTATAAACATGTTATGTGTTATATAATAATAGGAATCATTTATTGAATGCTTTTTGTGTATGATGTTTTGCTCAGCATTTTATACACATTTTCACAATTAATTCTTTCAAAGACCTCATGAGCTAAATAGTATTAGATAAATAAGGAGGAGACATGACAATCTCTTCTTATTAAAGGAAAATTCACCATATCCAATCTTACATGCATTGATAGAATAGAATGGTAATACCTTTAATTTCGAAAGTGCCATTCATAAATGTGTACGGTTGACTACTTTACTGATTTGTGCCATATGCAAAAATAATGTTACATTACACAGGGTGGAAAGGCTGCCTCCTAAAAAATAACATTGTATACATTGTACACCCATAAGAAAGGATAAAAATTCCATTTGAAATACAGAGATAGAATTTAGAAACAACAAATACTTCATAGCCATACTGGAATTCATGCCAGTATATTTTAAAGTTCATAAATATAGTGTGCTGACATAGTCTGGGGATTATCATTAAATTTTAACCCAAAAGAACCTATGTAATTTTTACTAACCAATGTCACTCCAATAAATTTAACAACTCAAGCAATACAGATATAGAAAGTAGTGCCTCCTAAAATAAAAGTAAAGCAAATATTACAATGTCCTGACTAACCAGCAGGCTCAGAAATTAAATAATTGAAAGTTTAAAACTAATACAACTTTAAGCAGTTGACCAAGATGTTACTAAGTAAAACGATCTTCATTATATCTAAAGTGTCTCACAGTTCAAAAATTTAACCTATGCTCATACATTTCCTGTTTCCCCAAACAATACACTAACTTAATTATCCCATAGTTTAATCTGTCAGAGTAGTTAAAGAAGATAGGATATTCTTTCATTGCTACTTTACTTCAGGGAAAGAAACACAATACAAATTACTTGGAAAATCTTATTTTGTGTGTTATCTACCACAGTGCTTCCACTACTACCTCTGTTGCTGAAAGAATACAAAATGTTACCATTCAATCAGATGAGTCTCCAAGAAGTTGGAAACATTGACGTGAAATTCATAAAATAAAGAAGATAAATAGACTCCAGAAATTCCAGTTCTTAAGGAGGTGATTACAAACAAAAGGGCTATTAAAAATGAAAGGGTTAGTAAAAAACCTTCTGGACTCACTTAAAAAGAGAATGTGGAATTCCATGAGATTCTTTTCTTAAAGAAACCACTAGCAGAGTTGTAGTATTAAAAATCTAAAAGGGTGCATAACAGATTTGAGTCTCTGCTTTGTGACTCATGGGTACACTTCATCAGGATGTGCTTCCTCTGTTAGAGGGTCATATAGATGAATAAGCTGACAAAGTCTACAGGGAGACAGAAATTCCACATGTGTCATAGGGATAAAATTTATCTGAGCTCAAGTTCTGTATACATATAAAACTAATTCTAATCCAAACATTAATGAATTCAGTACTGTTGGTAGTGTTTTGCCTCTAGAATGTCTTTTTGTTTTGTTTTGTATTTTTTTGCCTCTAGGAGATAACTCAAATTACTTTAAATTTATATTTGTAAATTGTACATTTCCTAAATCCTTTATAAAAGGATAGGCTAAATGAGATAATTTCTAAAGGTGAGTTGGAGATTTCCTTTCAAAAGTAGTAATAATAGCAATATTAAAACAATAATAATGAAAACTGAGTACATACTATGTATCAGGCATTGTGCTTAGTGTTTTATATGCATTAATAAATTAATAAAACAATTAATACTTTTGAGAATCTACTTCAGAGTAAGCACTATAAAAACTGTGTCACATACACACAAAAGATAGGAGCAATTTTAATTACATAACAGGGTTAGAAAATATAATGGATAAGAATATCAGGGAAGATTTTTGGTAAAACTGAATAGGTCCTTTCATATTTCTCTGTTTAAATCTCTCCAAATATCTCTAATGCCTGCTTTTAAAAAGAAAAAACACTATAATAATTTCAAAAAAACTATTCACAAAGAAAACTCCTACTCTTTTATATAAAGCACTGATTCTTAACTTCTCAAGACATACAATATTCTCTACTACTTCTGAAAAATCATTGAAAAGTAGCCATAGAAACTTAAATAATAACTGAAAATAGTCTTCAGAGATCAATAGACTAGGAAGAATTCTTAGAGTATGCATTGGCCTCCACTCACATTTTTCAATGCCATGTACTTGGATCGACCAATATTTTCTTTGCTCTTTTTTATATTCTTAGATTAAAGAATATCAGCATTTATTTACAGAAATACCCTGAGAATGTTTCCACAAATGCATATTTTTCTGAAGACCAAGAAAACAAAAAGAAAACATGAGAATTATAATATTCTGAGGTTCTTTTAGTATTTTTCTTTTTTCTTATTACTATTATAAGGTCTACTGCTTATTTCTAATAGGTTGAAACTTTCATTAGACCCAGAATATAGGGCTAATTATTTAGGACTTGCACATAAATATGAGTTACTCAGTTGTTATTTTCATGGTTATTTTAAGTTATTTCAACCATAAATGCTTTAATTCCCTGAATATCCTAAAGCTGTCTAAGAGCAAATATACTCTTACCACATTCCTATATGCTAACCTGGTAATGTAACTGGAGTAAAGTTTCATTAAAATATATGAGGGAAATTGCTCATTATTAACATTTTAAAATTAAACAATACACATGGTAGTCATAGGATGTAAGATGCAGTCAGGCCTTCAGAACTTCTGATGCATCACTTTAAAACATCATTTATCATTCTGATAAAGCTGAGGTCAAGTTTCTAAAAATGCACCTTGTTAAAAGCAGGAATAAATGAATGAGAGATGAGTCAGCTCATTTGATGGAAAGGGTAAAAAAAACTTCAAAAGCGTACCACATGACTTGGTAAATATTCAGTGTATCAAAATGTAGTTGCCATCTGGCGTTGATAGACTGGGCTAGAATATGTGTTAACAAAAAAACAAAACAAGAAAGGAAATAACTCAGCCAGGTTAATGTGCTCTTGTCTACATTTCATAACTCAGGTATTAAGTGCTTTAATAAATACTCACTCCAAAAGAAAGTCTGTATTTCAGTCAGACTTGGGCAATACTTTTTTTTTTTGGGGGGGGGGGTTGGTGGAAAGGAGTAAAATAAGATAAGACCTATCATACCTACATAAGCTAAAAACCAAAAAGTGTTTTAGGTAAAGCAGAATTCTCAATCATACGACAATACAGCCAGAACACCAGCTTCACAGTTAAACACTGGGAAGTGGTAAGCCTACATTTAGAAAGAAACTGAAATGTTGCTTATTGTCAGCTTTGAATATTCAAATATTCTTTTCTTTGGCTATGACTATTTAAAAGTATACAGTAAACCAGGGAATAAACAGAATTATTGGTTAGATAGTAAAAAGAAGGAAAAATTTAAAAGCCCTAACATTCTTTGTAGCTTTTTAGAGTTTGTTATTAACTTTGCAATATGTAATCAAACAAAAAGTAAATGTGAAGAATTTTGTCCCTTTTGCTTAAGAATGAAAGCACATTTAGAAAACAGTATCAATTACACACACACACACACACACACACACACACACACAACATGGGCAGTACCAATGCTTGTTCAAGGTCATATCTGGGCTTGTTATTAGATACCTCCATCCTTAACCCTGAATATTCCCTGGATTTCCACATCTTGACAATTTATGTACTACCACATCTCTTGGAAATAACGCAACAGAGAGAAAATAAAAGTTTTAAACATAGCTTTAAAGATTAATTAAGAGGGTCCAAGGAAATTGTTAGCAAAATGCATGAAGCACTTGAGGCAAAAGTTGATTAGGGTCAAGGGTAGATCTTTTAAAAATTGAGGTAAAATTTACATGTAGCAAAATTTACTGATTGTAAAGTACCAAGAGTTCTGATAAATATACAGTCAGCCCTCTGTATCCTCAGGTTCCATATTCTCAGGTTCTGCATTCCTAGAATCAACCAACCTCAGATCAAAAATATTTCCCCCCAAAATAAAAGTTACATTGTTGCTGACGTACTACCATGATGTAGTTAGGTCTAGGATAGTAGTGTCTGTAGTGAACATGTGCAGACTTCATTTTTTCTTGTCATTATTTCCTAAACAATATAGTATAACAACCTATTTATGTAACATTTACATTGTTAGGTATTGTTAAGTAATCTAGAGATTATTTAAAGTATACAGGAAGATGTGTATAGGTTATATGCAAATACTATGCCATTTTATATAAGGGAACTGAGCTTCCTTGAATTTCGGTATCTGTGGGGGTTCCTGGAACCAATGCTCTACAAATAACAAGGGATGATTGTATACATTTGTGTGATCACTAATCCTAACATAGAAATAGGAACTTCCTTTGTGCCCTCTATTAGTCAATTCCCATCATAAACACCAATATTTTTATTTTTATCATCATAAATTAATTTTTCCTTCATATAAATGAAATCATGCAATGTGTAGTCTTTTGGGTCCTAGTTTCTTTTGCATAACACGTTTCTGAAATGCATCCCCATGTTGTCTGTATTATAGCCCATTTGTTTTGTTTTACTTGATTAGGATTCTATTTCCCAGGAATGCAATTACAAAATCACAGGGTAAGTATATGTTGAACTTAATATAATATTTGGTGTTGATATTGGACTCTCTCTCTATTTTGTTACAATGACCTATTTATGTTTTGCTTTTTTTGGGGGGGGGAGGTTGTGGGGGTTGATATAATCTGTCACTATTATTTTTGGAAGGTCTTGAGATTAGATAGTTTGAATGTCCCAACTCTGTTCTTTTCCTAGGTTATTTGCAATTCCATAGGAATTTTAAAACCAACTTGACAATTGCACCAAAAATTAGAAGAAACTCCCAACAACAACTATTGAGATCATGACTTGGATTGTTGACTCTACAGATCAATTTGGGGAGAAATAACACTTTTAACATTTGAGTGTTCATCATGAACAATGAATATTTCTCTAAGGTTTATTTAGTGTTGAATGCAGAGAGGTTATATTCAGTTCTTAAACTTATCCTTAAATATTTTATATTTTCATGCTATTATAAATTGACTTTAAATTTATATTAAAATTATTTGCCTCTACTACATAAAAATATAATCAATATTTGTCTAACAATTGTGGGAGCTTCCTAAATGCACTTATTAGCTGCAGTAGTTGTTTTGTATATTCCTTAAGATTTTCTATTATAAACAATCATGATATATGAGGACTGTCTAGAAAGCATCCAGCCATGCAATATGAAAAATAGAGGCATTTGTGGCTGAATTTTTTCCAGACAGCCCTCGTATGCGATAGTTTTACTTTCTTTTCTATCCTTATACTTTTACTTTGTGTTTCCTGCTTTATTACTCTGGCTAGGATCTTTAGTACAATGTTGAACAGAAATAGTAAGAACAGATATCCTTGCCTTGTACTAGGTCTTAGGCAGAAAGCATTCATTCAGCCTTTCATTAAGCATTATATTATTCATAATTGTAAGTTTTCATATAAGCCCTTTATCAGATCGAAAAAGTTCCCATCCCAGGTTTCTGAGTTTTTATTATAAATCTCTATTAAATTATTTCAAATAATGTTTATATAGCTATTAAAAATGTCATATTTTTCTCTTTTAGTCTAGCAATATGATGAATGTATATACATGGATTTATTTTCAAATGTTAAAATGAACTTGCACTTTCAAGATAAACTCCAGTTGGTCACGAAGTTTTACCCATTTTACATATTGCTGAACTTTATGTGCTAATATTTTAAAGAGATTATTATGTCCAGACCCATGAAGGATACTGACCTGCTTTTCTTATATCTTTTTCAGGTTTTGCTATAATGGTAGGATTATGTTGGCCTCATAAGACAAATTGGGGAGTGTTTTCTCCTTCTATACTTCATGAGAGGTTGCTTAGGTTTAATTTTACTTCCTCTTTAAATGCTTTATAGACTTCACCAGGGAAACTATATGAGTCTGGAGTTGTGTTTTAGAAATGTTTTTGATGACAAATTCAGTTTTTTAAATACATACAAGGTTATTCAGATTTTCTGTTTCTTGTGAGTTTTGGCAACATCTACTTTAAGGAACTTACCTATTTCATCAAAGTTGTTAAAAGTACTGACATAAAGTTTTCAAAATATTTTCATGTCATCTTTTCAATATTTGCATGATACACAATAACCCCCTTCTTTCATTTCTGCTATTGGTAATTTGTATCTTTTTCTTCTTGATCATCTTTATTAGAGGCTTACCAATTTCATTTATCTTTTCAAAAAATCAAGTTTTGCCTTTGTAAATCTTTATTGTTCATTTTCTGTTTTTTTATTTTATTTTTTTTTATTTTTGCCTCATTACTTATTTCCATTCTTATTTCAAATACTAGGGGGTTTAGTATGATCATATTTTTTCTAGTCTAAGTGGAAACCTATGCCATTGACTTTAAACCTTTCTTCTTTCTTTTGATTAGGAATAAAAGCTCTAGATTTCTGCTAAGCCCTTCTTTAACTCATGACATAAATTTCAATACACTGCATTTTCAGTATAACTTGATTTGAAATACTTTTGTAATTTTTCTCATGAATTTATCTTTTCAATTATGGGGTATTTATAAGTTTATTTCCTTTCCAATGGTCTTTTCTAGATATTTAATTGTTTTTAATTTCTAATTTAATTATATTATTATCAGAGAACATATTCTGTAGTATCTCAATCTTCTGAAAATGTCTGAAACTCATTTGATGGCTCCAATTGTGGTCTACCTTGATAAAAGTACTATGTGTAGTTGTAAAGAATGCAGGTGGGAAGACTATTCTAGAAATGTCAAATAGGTCAAGGTGTTTGGTGGTGTTTTTAATATCTTGTATACCCTTATTGATTTTCTGTCTACTTATTCTATCAAGTACTAGGGGAAGGGTATTAAAATCTCCAATTGTTACTATGGGATTCTCTATTTCTCTGCTTTTCTGTCAGTTTCTGTATACATGTTTATTACTTATGTCTTCATAATAATTTGATATCTATCATTATAAAATATCCCTGAGTATCTTCAATAATGTTGCTTCTCTTAAAATCTACCCTGTCTAATATTAATATAACTGATACAGCTTTTTTATGCTTATTGTTTGTATTATTATATATATATATCTCCCCATTCCTTTACTTGCAAGATATCCATACCTTCACATTTAAAGTATACTCTGTGTGGGCTGTATATAGTCTAGTCTTATTGTTTTAATCCAGTGTGAAAGTCCCTGACTTTTAATTATAGTGTTTAGACCATTTACACTGAATGGAATTATTTCTATGGTTAAATTTAGATTTACCATCTTATTATTTTCTTTCTATTTTTTCCTTTTTAGTTTCTCTGCTTCCTTTTCCTTTTTAATGGATTAAATTGGTAACTTATTATTCCACTTAAAATCCACTATTGGCTTTTGGCTGTAATTTTTTGTATTAGTTTTTAGCAGTTGTTCCAGGGATTACAACATACCTCTTTAATTTATCACTGTCTACTTTGAGTTAATATGGTACCACTTCATGTAAAGGTAGGAGTCTTAGAAAAGTAAAATTTTATTTACCACCACTCTGTCCTTTGTAATATTTTTTATGTATTTTAAATCCTATAGAACCATGATAAAATATAATTTATATATTAGTTTTTTTAAAATACCAGGATAAAAATGATATTATTTTACATGTACTTTGCTGTATATAGACTTCTGAGTTGACAGAAGTTTCTAGCTTTATCATTTATGATTAGAAATCAGTTGACATTTACTTAATTGTTCCTTTATAAACAATCTATTCCCCACATCCCTCTGGTTGCTTTCAAGACTTTTCTTTGTATCTTTGGCTTAAAGAAGCTTGAAAACAATACCTGTATATGATTTTCCTTGTACAATTTAGATTTTTCACCAGATTTTGGACATTTTCAGTTATCATTTCTTCAAATATCTTTTTTGTCCCATTCTTTCTTTTGACTTCTCCAATGTACTGCTAAGCCTCTCCAATGAATTATTTTTATTTTACATGTTGTACTTTAACCCTTTGGCACTTTTTAATAATTCCACTTATTTTCTCTTCTTTGGAGACACTCCAAGACTATTAGACTGTCTGATACTGTTCTACATATCACTGACACACTGCATGTTTTTTTCAGCCTCTTCTCTCTCTGTCTTTACAGTAATAATTTCTACTGACTTGTAGCTTTGTATTCAAATTTATTGACACTTTTTTTACCATCTCCAATCTGCTTTTGAGACTCTTCAATTATTCTGTTTGTTGGTTAAGATACTGTACCTTAATTTTTTTGGTTCTTTTTAATAATTTCCCTTTCTCTGCTTAGTTTTTCATCTGTTCCATCATTATGACCACATTTTTATTTAAGCCCTGAATATATTTATAACTTTTGCTTTAAAGCCCTTGTCTGCTAATTTAAACATCTGGAATGTTTTGTCAAGTTAGAAACCACATTTTCCTGTTTCCGTGTCTAATCATCATTTAATTGCAATTTGGATCTTGTGAATGATATGTTAAAGAGACTCTGGGTTCTGTTATCTTCCTCTAAAGAATGGATTTATAGTGTAGCAGGCAATTAAATTACTGAATGCTACCTTTGGAATTGTGGTGACTTGGTTTTATGCTTCATTAGGTGCTTTCTCACATTAATTTCCCAGGACTGGGTCATCACGTATTTTTTTAAGTTGTGGCCCTTCGGGGTTTAAGTTGTCTTAGACATTTATCAAACCCTTCTAACTTAGTAAAATTCAAAACTCCTAATTATGTCTTCCTTTCATCAGATTTACATACTCAGTTTTTAGACTTTTGATTACTCCCTTTCTGCAGGTCCTACAGCCTCCACTCCACCTGCACCGTTTACAAGTCAGCCAAAAGAACAGGAGAGTTTATATGCAGATTAATAGGTGACTTTCCTCTGTGGCTCCAACCTTTCCAAGGTTTCACCCCTCAGTTTTAGCCCCTCTGCCAACTCCAAACTCCATCCTCTAATATCTCAAACCAGTAAGATTGTGGCTTGTGGTCCCACACCATAGAGACTGGGGAATTAGTTCCTTGATGAGAAAAGCTGTAACTAATGCGAATTTCATCAAATACAGTTCAGTCCAGATTCTGTCTACTTTTGGTCATTCTCCAATGCCTTCAAACAATTGTTTGTTAGTTTTTAGTAGTTTAGCTGTTTTTTTAAAAAATCATGACCAGAGTTTGGAATTGTTATCTGCAAAAATGTTTGTCCTGGAATAGTACAAGTTATTCCTCCATTACCAAAACTAGAACCATTAAAAGTGTTGTTTTCTGGTAGATAATATTTAGAAACTGATTTGGAAAATTGCATTATAATCAAAGTATCAATAAAGTTTCTTCTCTCAATAGACTGCTTGGTCTTTATGAGAAAAGGGTTTTTTTAATCTTTAAAAAAACAAATCAAGTGCTCGCTTCGGCAGCACATATACTAAAAAAAACAAATCATCCACAGTGCCTAG
Source organism: Lyroderma lyra (assembly GCA_004026885.1). Lineage (NCBI taxonomy): Eukaryota > Metazoa > Chordata > Mammalia > Chiroptera > Megadermatidae > Lyroderma > Lyroderma lyra. The sequence continues at coordinate 27,637 of PVJL010000283.1, forward strand.
AAAATGGTATGTATTCCACTTACTAAATATGACCAATAAATATCTGTGTAACTAAGTTGAACAGAATAATCTATATGAGTGAGATGACATAGAGTTACAAATAAAGAAAACCACCTTGAGAAATCTGCTTGGATGATTAGTGGTAATGAGATATTTTCAATTACAACAGAGAATCTGAACACATGGCACTGTTGTGCAGAGAAAACTCCACCCTCACCGTTTTTGAAGCCTATTGTAAGACAGGCATTTGCTAAGCATTTATATAGAGGAACTGATAAAATAGCCCAGGTAGTCACACTCCAGAGTTAAATTCCAACCATTGCCTACTCAGAACTGAGATCAAACTCATTCACAACATTCATCACTTATTCTAACAATATGCAACTCCTACTAACATTCTTCCAATTTTCTACATTAACAACCTGCTTCCTCTGTCATGCAGACTTGCTCTCCATACTTCCCATGCAATTCTTGTTCATGTCACAGAGCAAGCAGTAAAAAAGAGATCTCAGGACTGAAGTAGTGAGCGGTCAAGAAATACCTCAGGAATCAATGAACCTGAAACAGCCTGTCCAGTTCTGTCCACCCTTCTTGTCCTTTAGAAATCAGTTTCAAATTTATTTCTTCTAGAGAGCTTCTAATATTTAACCTGGAACCTCCTACCAGTCCACCTGACCACTTACCTTGGCAAACTGAGATAACAGATCAATTATTAATTATTTACTTTTATGTATCAACAACATTCTAGGTGCTGTGTGAAACAAAAGAAGAAAAAGACAAGGTCCTTAGTCACAAGCACATTACACTTTGGTTAAGGAGGCTCTTAACCATCACATCCTCACCTATAATGTAACCTTTATCTAAATTATCGATCTCCATGTATGTATTTATTTAAATATGTCACTTTTCTTTCGTTTTTTGTAATGATTTCATGCAGGGTATTCATTACAAAAACCTAATTGACTTCCTTTTGGTATCCATCCCTTTATCCCTGAGAACTGAGGACTAAGTGGAGCCCTGTGTCTCCTATCATGTCCTTCTGATGGAATTCAGTCCTTGCAGCCTTTTCCTACCTTCCTCACTGAGCCTGTAATTAAATTTTAAAGTCTTTGTACACATTAGGTAATATTTGTCCTCTGTACTCCCAGGGGACCATGGTAACTGCCCAGCTAGGAAGCCCTACCCTTCATTATTCAGCAACAGCTTGAAGAGTATTCTAATTCTAACCTTCCGCCCTCTGACGGACCAGCTGCATCAAAGACAGTGTTCCCTTGTTTGTTTGTTTTTTTTTTCCTGAAGCAGAATCACTACTTCAAACTAAGTTATCTGTTAGAAAAGTAAAAACTCTGGATCCAAATTTTCACAACACATCTCTTCCGTGAAGCACGGCAAATGCAAACTGGATTATGCCTTATGTTAGACTCAGGACTCATGTGGTCGCTATTTCTCTGCCCCTCTGGATCCCCGCATGCTGTGCAGGGGAAGTTGCTGGCTTCTGAACTGACAGTTTGGAAATGAAGGAATTTTTCTTGTAGGGAGAAAAGGCCTTCAGTGATTCAAACAACGAGCCTTGTGATCAAAATAATTCATAAAGGAAAAGATTTATGAAGTGACTTCACTAGCACACAATGCATTTTTTAAACTTTGTTTTTTAAATAAATCTGTCAGTACACAAGCCAAGACAACACATCTGAATGCAATATCAGTGGACACACCCTGAATCTCTTCTCCTTTGCTAGTCCAAGACTGTGGCAAAAGAAAAGAAAAAAAAAAAAGCAAAAGAAAAAAAGATTCTCTTCCTTTTTTTGAATTTAATCTTAGTGTTTCTTAAAAAATAAAAATGTTAGTTCTATAAAAAGACTTAAAAACTGTGCATGCTATTGTTTACGACACAAAATGTGCCTTTTAAAAATGCATTTCCATCGACCACTGTGCTTGTTTAAGAAAATACAAAATAAATAAAGACGTCCAATTTATAATGAATCGCTCAGGCACAAGGAAGCCTGCTCTAATCTCCCTTTATCAGGTTTGAGTGATAGTTCTGCTCAATGAGTATTGACAGGGCCGTCCTGTTTCTCAGGCTTTCGTTTCCCTCAGTTGGAGAAGGATACAGTGCATTTTCACATTCTCAAAGTCTGCAGTTGTTTTTATATAAGAAGCAATTTGCTTGGGTCATGTCAGGTCGAATGGGATGCCTGCCCAGCTCTTGGTTTTAAAGGAAAAACATACAGAAAGACACAAAAACACAGCAGTTTCCTTCATTAAATTCCACTCTACCTGCCATGGGCTTCTAGCCACAATGGAATTTCCCACCCTGGCCTAGACTAGTCTAACTTTTATTTTTAGGGATTTTTTTCCCCTTAAATCTTATGAGCTTTCTTTCAAGTGAACTTTGAGGTAAGAATTATTAAATGATAGAGTAATTGCGTGGTTTAAAAAGAATCAGACATGAGAAACAAATGCTTGGTGACCTTCCATAATATTGTTGGATAACCAACCCCTAGATAACAGACTTTAAATAAACTGATCATAAGTACAACCAGACAGGTAATATAATTTAAAATCGAAATCTGAATCACGAAATGATGAGGGGAACAGCAAGCACCTTTTCAGTATTATCCTCTACTTAAAAGAATTTCAGAGGGGAAAAAAATAACTGAAAAAACAGGGAAATAGATAAAAGACAGAAGAGGGGAGGGAGGGCCAAGGGGAGGGAAAGGAAAAGGGAGAGAAGGAGAGCTAGACGGACTGGCTTTTGGACCATTCTCCCCTGAAAGCCATTTATGCTTTTGCCTATAGCCTGGGGGCCACTGATTTAATCAGGATTGTTCAAGTGGATTATCTAAACTGAAAAGCAACAGGAAGGACTTCCCAAGAAATCCAGACTGAATTTGCTACAAAATACTTGGTTTGGGGCCTGGAGCTAAGTAGACTATTCACATTGTACTCAGGGTCCTAAGGAAAGTGGCTCAATGCCTCTCTTAATTCTTTGTCCCTTTGATGTACTTCACCATTTGGTGTCTCTTGGCATTACCAAAGCTCTCCAAAATGACCCTGCCTAGTTAAATGATTTATAATCTGGGAGGAAAAATAAAAGAAAGATAGATAAAAAGGTCTGGTAATGAGGGAGGAAAATGTACCCTCTTGCTATCTTTGCTCAGCATAAATAAAGATTGAAAGATGTGATGTTAGGGGATGTGAACCTCACTCTCCCTACATTTAGCAACAGCTTGTCAAAGTGAGGCCTTATCTGAACTAAGTCTCTTTAAAACATAACAAGTTGGCCCTCTCATTCATTATTTTCAAGCTGGCTTTTGCATAATCTCCTTCAAACGATGAAGTTTACTTTGCAGGCATGTCATTTGCTCTTAGCATTGTTCTTTTACCCACTGCAGCTTCTTATCCTCAAACCCATGATTCCTTGTTAAAGTTGATAGATAATGCAGCCATTCCTTTAGCCCCATAGCATATTTATAAACTAAAGATTAGTTCACTCTCTGGCTTCCCACACCATTTGATGCTTGAGACCATTTCATGAGTTTGTCTACTTATGTGAATAAACAAAAATAGGTGGATAATGTGAACTTGGAAAAGAAAAGAGTAGCTACATGAAACAAAGTCTACAGTGGCCAAGATTACTGCCACAGGCTTGATGGATGCTTCCCTTGCACGTTCTATTCTACATTAACTTTACCTTAGAATTAGGATTTTTGCTTCTTAAATGGATGCCATTTTCCTCTGGTGAAACCAAGTAGTTTATCCTGATATTAAATAGTGATTTAGTGATTTTTAGAGTTTCTTCTAACTCTAAAGTAAATATTCATGACACTCATGAACTTCTATCTAGACAATTAATCTGAACATTTTAGTAGTTTCCTGAGGCTGCAGGTGCTCTCACAATTCCTTGCAAAGCCTGAGATTCCGAACCCTTGTCTAGTTGGTAGTTGCACTGCCAAGACATAAAACAAAATTGTTACTTATGGTGACTCCCCCTAAAGCACTGTACTGAAGTACAAAGAAACCTTTACCATACTTTGGAAGGAACATTAGGATTAATGTCGCAAACCAAGGAACAAGTAGCCTGTAAACACACCAACTCCCAAAAGAAGAGGATGAAACAATCCTAGAGTTTAGACACAAAAGTAGTTCTGTGTCAGTATGTTACTAGGCATCCAGTCATTACAAGAAAAGTAATCAAAAGACAGTGTCAGCACCAATGGAAAGGTTTTTGTGTACAATTCTTGAAGTACTACTTGAATTGGATCTGTAGGAAACAGTTCTTATAGATCTATTCCTCAATACAGACACACACATGCACGTGCACGCACAAACACACACACAATATCAGACTAGGCCTAAAGTTAAATATGCATGTGTGAGCCACTAAAGCTGCTTTATATGAGGACTGTCTGTTAAGTATTCAGCCACGTAATATGAACAATAGGGGCATTTATGGCTGTATTTTTTCCAGACAGCCCTTGTATACACTATAGAAAGATAAAAGTTAGAAAACTGGTATAGCCATAGCTTTTGTGCAATGCTGCAGAGAAAGAACAAAGGCTTAGAGCAAGTTAAACATAAATGGACAGTGGTGAACATAGAGAACAAGTTTGGATGTCTTAGGAATTGGTGATACAACCAACCTTGCTTCACACATTTATAAATGATCTGCTCACCCCAGCATTTTGCACTATGCCTGATATATACCGGAAACACAATTAATTTTTGCTGAATGAATGAATAATCTTAAAGCAAGGCATATACAATCCATTATCCAAGTATGTGGATGAAATTAAACTTTCCAGAGCAGAAAAAAGCTAAGCTGATGGGGCACAGTATTTGTCCAGGTGTGCAGAAAGGTGTGAATGTGGACAACCAAAATATACTCAAACATATGAAAAGGATAGGTTTAAGTTTCAACCAGGAAAGGGACTCGAAGACCACTGGGTTCCTTCAGGTAAAAAGGCCTTGAAAATGTCAGTGATTATTAGGAGAAGTAACAAAAACAGCACCATACTTTTCTTATACTAAACCCACTGTACTTACGTAAACCCATCCGCACTTGGAATACCATGCTCCTGTAACTTACCATCCAAGTGTCTTACACAGGGCAGTCATTAAAGAATTCAGACAGGAATAATATAATGTAAGCTAGTAGAGAACAAGTTATTTTGTGATACATAACAATTCATTGATTATGAGAAAAATGCACACATACATAGTAAATAAATTTACCATGTATTTTACCTGATGTCATATTGATATTTCTTTGTAACTGGCTACCATAGCAGCTTCCTAATAAGTCTAATTTTCTCTATTCTCTGAGTTTCTGAATTAGTGATCTTGTAGCTTTAGATGCTTACATTTACTTATCCAGTCAACAAACTTTTATTGAGTTTTTCCTCTAGCTGCGCCAGTCTGATAAGACCAGATTAAATCCTTTAGATATTGTCATTATACTCAATGGGCCCCCATGCTTGCTTTGTCCCTTGCATTCTCTGATTTTTACTGGGGGCTATCCATCATGACTGCACTCCTGATCCTAGCTCCATTCCCACCTAGATTTCTTGACTTATTTCCTTTCATCTTATGTCTGTCTTCCATGAGGAGCCAAAGCCTGTACAGTTCTTAGCAGTGGTTATAGTGGTATCTAGAGTGGTGCTCCATCAGCCCCAAACATTGCCTTGTTGAAGAGATATAATGTCCTTTTCACAATCAAAAAATAATTTTATTTCCTTTGCTTCAGCAGAAATATTACAAGTAAACAATGATTCTCCTCTTATTAACTACAATAGCAATCTGCTCACCAACATCAGCTACTAAATCATATCATGACAGAATTCTAAAATACTGTTAGACTTTCTTTCTACAGGTTGCCTATTTCCACCGAATACAGTTAATTCACTTGGCAACAAAGATTAATTAGCCACTTCTTTTTTTGTACGCAGACAGAAAGCAGTATGATCTTTCCTTGCTTATAAAAACTTCTGATAAGTGGTGAGAGATTTCAAAAGCCTTTAGGCAACCATGATTCAGTTATCAGGAACTCCAAGTTCAAAAGCTGAGAACAGCGGTTCTGTGATTTGACACATGTTAGGGGCTGGTAAACTGCTGAAGACTTCTTAAATAAAACAAGGGCACACTGTTCCCTTCCATTGCAAGGGACAAGCAGGCATGTTAAAATAAGTTTTAGAGCATCTGGAATACATGATAAACTCTTGACTTTCTTTTTAAAACAATATCCATGAGGTTCTCTTTATAAATGGAACAGACTACGATGACTGTGGTATCTCATTTCTATAGATGGAGATCCCTTCTATAATAGCGCTTTGCAAAGAGACATCTAAGGGCAGGCTGATATATTTTGCCTCCACTGTAATATTTTTGTTACATTAGACACATCTGGATATAACCGGTTCTGTGTGGTCACATGGCATCTCCCCTTCGTCATTCCTGACCTTGCACACACAGATGCTTGCATTGTCACCCAGTGCACATCGACATGGAAGGGTGTTCAGACATTCAGTTCAAACAGCGTGCTGTTACTGAATTCTTAGCAGTGGAGAAAGTTCCTCCAATTTTTTGAAATTTTTGAAAAAGAAGGTGCGGACTTCTTAGGGAAGATCATTACAGACGACGGAAATTGGGTCCATCATTATGACCCCGAGAACAAGGCCGTCTGTGGAACACCGCCATGAGGGATCACCTTCCCAGCCGATGCCTGAGTTTTGAATTGTTTCAGCTGAGGTGAGCCCACCCTAGTATTACCAATACCTTTTCCAGTGAGATGCAAATATAAAAGCAAATTTGGGCTGAGCAAGATCATTTTAAAATATAGGTAGAAAACAATAAAAGCTACTAGGATAGTCTAGATTACATATGAAATGTGTGAAACAATAAGATGAAAGTTCTCTATTTTTTAAGCTGTATCAGAATTTCCCTCCTTATACTGTAATTATGCATCTTAAAATGGATATAAAAAGTAACTGCTAGGTTCACAAAGGATGGCCTTGGTAAACATGGCACAACTGTAAGCAAAATCATTTTTAAAAGAATGAGTCTACATATAAAATTTCATCATTTCTAGAAACATGAATGTCATTACATGTGAAGATAACCAGTGGATTCAATCAACTTTTTCTGCTATCAACCTGAATGCGATCTAATTGTAGGTTGCAGTGATCAAACACATTTGGAAAGAAATGGGTCTATCCTATATTTCTCAAGCTTCCCACCCCTCTGTTCCTCTTCCTCCATAGACTTATGGTAGTCTAACTTCTAGCCAATAAGTTCCAGAACTGGGTAACACATATTATAATTGTGGCATTATTTTTTTAAAGTTACAAATAATCGAAAGAGTTAACACAAGTATTTTAGTGAAAATTACCAGAGTAACTAAGGGCATTTATGTACCTGTTGACTAATATCAATGCATAGCAAATTACAAGTATCAAGATGACTTTTTAACCACAGTATTCCAGGAATTTTTTTAGTGGGTATAGTATATTTTTAAAAAAATGCTTAGAGATGCATAACATTTTTAAAGAAATTACATCTGATATATTTTATGATCTAAGTTCTGAAATTTTCTAGAAAAAGTATTAATGACAAGTAGAATTATTTGACAGTTAAGGAAGGAGAGTAGAAATCGTCTATTACAGGCCAACCATACTTATGAGCAAAATTATTCTTTCAATCCTCAAGTGGAAATGGAAGATTATAAAATAATGTGAGACTCTATGGACAGAACTGAGATAGTCTATGAAAAAATTTTAAGTGTTATGCATTTAAAAAAACAGTGCAGTACAATTACACATGGCCGATTATTAAATACAAGTATGTAATCTTTTCTTTCCAATCATGTCCCTCTATTAAATCTAAAGCGTCAACTATTTTCTTCATTTATTCTTTTGGATAAATATTTTGTTCATAGATACTTGAAATCTCTCTTATAAGTTGCCATTTAAATTCTAACATATTTTAAAGGAAGTTAGCAGACCAGGAACTGTGGAGTACTGACTAATTTGGAAATTGCCACCATCTCTTATAGGCTGTGTGACTCACAGCAAGTTACTGAATCTCTCAGTAGCCCCGTTTCCTCATCTGTGAGAAAGGTATAATAACAGAACTACCTCCTATAGTGACTGTGAGGATTAGTGAGTTTCAATGTGAAGCTGCTTCTTTGAGTCTTTGCAGTATGTGAAATCAGGTTAGTTAAGCAAGTCTTTGGTTTCTTTGTTTGGCTAGTGATCAGCAATTCTCACTCTGGCCTCTGACCTTCTAAAATCAGCAGAGTTAAGCCCTGCTGGTGTATTTGCCATCTTTCTGTTTCAAAGCCAAGATTTTAGTTTTCACTGGATCCCTTGCATGCTACTAAGGGTAAAATATCAACTATTAAACTATTTAAAGCAAATCAATGTTGAAAGGGGCGTTTAGTTAAGTCAATAGCAATGTGCCAGCTTGGTCTGCCTTTCAGATCACTGTAATAAGGAGGCCAATAAATAAATAAAAAGGATAAAATGTATATCTATGCCAAATCTTGGATCCTTTCTCTAACACCTAAGTCATTAAAGGAAACTCTTGAGTCCTGCCTATATAATTTTACATTTTAAAAAACTCATAACGGTTCTATGGAAGAAATTCACAGCTAAGAACTACTGACTCTCTTCAGGTCAGACTCTTCTGTACTCCATTAAATCAACAAACAAATAAACAACAGGAGTCCTGCTTACATGTAATGTATACTTCTAATCCAGTGGTTCTTAACCGGGAGACGATTTTGGCCCTGAAGGCTTTCTTTTGGCATCTTGTGCATCAAGGCCAGGAATACTGATAAATACGCATAGGACAGCATCCATCTTCCCCAAAGAAAGAACTATCTGGCCCCAAAAATGTCAATAGTGCTGCTGCTTTTGAGAAACCTTGTGCTGACTTGATCTCCCCCAGAGACAGAGGCCTTAAACCATCAGCTATATCAACATTTAAGACACCCAGGCTACAGGATAGTCTCACAGTTGAAGAAGATGCTAGTAGGAACACTACTTCAAATACATAACCTGACAAATGCGTACACGTGGCTAAGGAAAGAACTGGTAAAGTTATAGCTGTTTGGTCGCTAATTATGCCAAATGTTACAAACAGATAACTTTACATTACTGAGTCAACCAGACTAATGTCCTTTATTCATTCCAGGGGGTTTAAAAATATATAAGGTTACACAACATGCAACATTATCCTGACACATTTATAAAAAGCAGTGGACACACTGAAAGGAAAAAGCCTAAGTGAGTTATGAAGAGTTAGAAGTCATTTTTCTGGGATAGAATTTTTCTACACGTAGTATTTTCCCTATGTATTGCAAGCATTCATGTGTGCAGATGATAGCACCACCCTTCTAACAGTACTTCTCTCTAAAGACAAATCAGGCTAAAGACAAATCAGGCTAAAGCTAAGAGGTTAAGAATCATTTCTGTACAAGGGTCATTTTCAGCTAAAGGAGCATAACATGAGCTCCAAGGTAGGTGTGAAATTTATTTTTTTAAATAAGCCGCAATTCTTCTGCAAATATTTAACTCAGCACTACGGCGCTGTTAAAGAATGCTGATTACATGTGAAAGGAAGAAGCAACATAAATGAAATTTGAAAAGGAAGAACGTAAAACACATAAAATTTATTTTTAATGTGGCTAAAATTGAAATATGTGACATTTAATTTTTAAGGGTTTCCCTGTCAAAGGCAACACATGTTTTCCTGATAAAAGAGGATGCCTGAAACTGGCATTCAGGTGAGCATTTGGACACTACCAGTGTGCATGTTGCAGGGATTTACTTATCTCTGCAATTAAAGTCATGCTTTTGAATTTTATTTTGGTTAGGGGTACCAGGAGTTAAAATTTATTGAGGATCTCAGAAAAATTGGCTTTTATTGCTTCTTTCTTTGAACTCCAAGAAGTTGCTTCCTAGGCAGGCATTTCTTACTGATGAGAAGGAAACAAAAGGTGAAATAATTGGCTTAACCACACAAAGAATGGAAACTCACTAATTTCTGAGCTGTCAGTATCCTTCTCTTCTTTTTTTTCCATTTTAATTTCTAGGTTGAGGTCCAAATATTTGCTCTTTCTCTCTTAAGGGGAAGTTCTAGAGTCGCAAGGACAGTAGAGGGGGGGATAGACATGACTTTAGGTTTTTATAGCAGTTCAATTCAAAACTGTTAAGTACCTCCTACCAAGAGACCACCACTAAAAATTACTTTTAGAACAAGGCAAAGGGAAAGCTATAAATAAGGAAATAAATAGGAAGAAAACAGTAATGTTCTGGCACTATAAAAGATTCAGGAAATAAAAATATGATTTCTGTTTTTAAGATGCTTATGGTCCTGTTCTAGAGAAAAAGATAAATTCACTTAACTGAAGAACAATTAGAAACAGTGTAATTAAGTGTAAACATGGGTGGTAGAAGCAAAATGCTGTGGCAAAGCTGTGTCTTCTTACATCTTTTCCAATTTGGAGAAGAGACACAATGGGTCAAATGGAACTTACTCTTATTTCTGATAGCAGTTTCATAACACAGCTATAATCCCATTATAAAGAACTTCAAGGAACTGCTGACATTTTTCGCAGCCCTGTCGTTTGTCTCAAGGATTGCTTGAAATACCAGGCTACATGCAGAGATGTCTGCTCTAATGGCATTTGTTGACCTGCATTAAATTAGGGTTAGCCTGAATAAACAGAGATGAATACTACAGGGAAGCAGTTAGTCAGATTGTTTGTTGCATTATTTTTACAATGTTTTATTACTTTTAACCTAAAGACTAAGGATTTAAAGTAGAACATTACACTCGAGTAATCTTGTTATTATATGAAACAATAAAATTTATGAAGGTTGCCTCTGTAAAGCCCAAAATGGGGACGTGCAGAGGTCGTTTTACTACGGAGGGCCCCTCACTTGCATGGTCCCTTCCAAGGCCCTGTAGCTAATCTGTGATCATAATTTTGTATTCTTTTTCTTAAAGAGGATTCCCCAATTAGTTTAAGCTTCTGCAAAATCTTGATCTTCCGTAGGTATAAAATCGTCTTGAAGGGATTAAACCTGATAGTCCTGAGAGGCCAATTCTGAGTAGGATACAAAATGTACTTTTACAAGAATATCATATAAATTATGTCAAGATGTATTAGGCTGACCAGATGTACCATTTGAAACAGGACAGAAAACCACGGTCGTGTCCTGTTTCAAATGGTACACATGGTCAGCCTAGTCTCACTGGGTTAAATTCAAGGTGTCAGGAGGCTGACCGTACCATTTGGAACGGGACAGGACCGTTGTTTTCTGTCCTATTTAAAACGGTACGTCTGGTCAGCCTACTTGTATCCTTCCTGTTGTTGCTGCCCTCCTCCCTGTCAAAGAATAAATGCTGTCTCACCCCATGGTCACAAGGTTACTAGACCCTTTTAAATAAAATCTGTCTGTTCAGTGACTGGGAATAATCACAGTATATTTTTGTTTTTGAAAGATAAAAAATTCAGAGGCAGAAGATTATTTCTTAGAATAAAAATGTACGTGAGAAAGAGACAAAATTTTTTACTAAAACAATAATTATTATTCATAGCCACAGGATACATGCATTTTAGAAAAGGCAGGACATAGAAATTCTCTCAGTACAATTTACAGTCCTACCTTCTGAAAAGAATGGTGAGTTTACGAAGAGTGTGGGAATTTTCACCAGGAGTAACAGCGCGTGTCTGTTTTTCTGGTTTCCAAAAACCCCAAATAAATCCCACAGCACCTCTAAACTCCACCACGGAATTCTGACACTTTGGAGTAATAACTTCAGAACAAAATAAAAGCTTTGGATGCACTGTCTGTCTGCAGTTTTTCCTATAATGCCTTGTCCCAGTTTTTGAAGAAAACGGAATAAAAATTAATTCAAGAAAAAAAAGAATGAAATTACCCCAAATGGAATACTAAATTGAAAAATAATAGTTAAATTGTTCATAACCATTTCCTGTTATATATTTTTTTCTCCCTCTTAGAAATGGAGTAAGAATGCTTCAAATAAAAAATGTAAAACCCATCCCATCCCGTAAACGGCCCACTCACGTAAACAGGAAGCGCATTAAAAGAGTTTTTCTTGGTTTCCTGGCAAAACGCACTTTTTGCTTTTGATGGCAGCACCCATTAAGGAGAGGACTCTCTTTGTGGGCAGGGTGCAAAATGAAACACTGCCAATTTATCAGGCACCCGCTGGATTAGTTAGTGACTGACTCCTTGGCTAGATGGAACGAAGTTGCTCTGAGATGAAGGAACAGGCTTCGGTAGTTCTAGCCCTGCCCTGCAGGTGAGACGGTCCTCACGGCCCAGGCGTCACACATCAACGAGAGGAGTCAGCAGACGCCAGTCATAATAGTGCAAACTCTGTTACATGTGCACTGAGCGATTCTGTCCTCTCCTCTACACTTCAATCCTATCTAACTGGTGTCTCTGCCTTCCCGTCCCACGAAGCATCGCTGTGTAATGAAAAGACTAAGTACAGGTTCTGGAATGTCCAAACTCGGTTTCTAGTACCAGCCCTGCCAGACGCTGTGACGTGCTGCTTTCCTGAGCCACCACTTCTGATATGCAGCATGGGGGTGAACAATTCTGCCTGAATCAGCTCAAGGTTCTCCAAGCATGGTAAGCGCCGCCTGCCTTACAGTCACCTGGGGTGAAAACAGATTCCTCGGCCCTTTAAGTTAGTCTCTCTGTGAGCAAGAAAGCCTTGGAATCAACCTGCCTACATATTCGAGTTTTAGGACCCTAACCTAACTTGTCTTGAGTCTGGTTACATTGAACGTAGGTGAGCCTTGCCCATGAACTGCAAATCAAGATATCTAGGATTAGTGGCTCTCATGAGTGGTATTTTTCAGGGTAGCTCAGAGCACCACAGACACACCACGGGACTACTTTCCCAAAGATCTTGCTTGGAGCTGCTCCTCTCCATGCCAAGGACATTCTGCTACATCTTCGCTTAGGCAGGCAGGTTCACTGGGGGTTGGGGAGAGTACTCTGAGAGCTATGACACAGGCTGTACTTCTGTGGAATTTCATTTATGCGACTGCACCTACCCCACAGGGTGATAGAAGGATTAATTCCTATTTGGTGATTTACTGTGTATAAAATGCCTTGAGCCCCTTGGAGGAAAGTGCTATATAAATGTAAAATAATAATAATAATAATAACCTTGCCTATTTAACTGATCAGTGAATTAGCTAGAAGATTTAAGCTGCCAAGGGACAAGCCTGAAACCATTATAAGTAGAAATACTTTACATCATCCTATCTCGTAACAATTAGCACAAAAGGGGGAAACAAAGGATGAAAATTAAGATAAATTCATGTTCTCCACTGATTTAAATGACAGAGGATCAGTAGTAATGTTTCATAAAAGCCAAGAAATGCAAAAATAATTCTAAGTCAGGCACACATCCTGAGGTTTTATATACTTCGGTGTTTTCTTTATTTATCATCTATCTATTTATTTATTTAATTTATGTATAGAATATATTTCATCAGGGCGACATCTAAAATTAAGCATTATTAAGGCACTTGGCTATGCTTTTGCTTAGATGGAATAGGTTCATAATTTACCCCTATGGGTAGGTGACAGTTTTTTTCTGAACAGTACTGATGTTATTCTATGAAGTTCCAGGTAATATTTGAATCAGTTGTTTATAATCAGTTTGACTCCTGTGGATCTTCCTATGAACACTAGGTTGTATTTCTACATTTGAATTTAGGAAACTAAAACACATAGGAGATACATCTTTTTCTCACAGAAAGAAAATACTCTGGAGCATAAATTCACATGCGCTCAACTGCCCTCAGTTCTTGCATTATTTGTTTTATTTATTAGATTCATGGAAACCCTTCCACTAAATGCTCAATGGGCTAAACCCAGAACTTTCATATACTGAGCATGAATCACTTCTTAAGCCACAAAAACTAAAAGAAAAAAAAAGGCTATAGAAATCTTAACAGGCAAGATTCAGATGCTCAAAAGCAATTGTTTAGTTACTCTACTTAGTTATGCATCATTCAAAAACACTTTCTAAATTAGGCAAGAAAGGTTCTTTTGTGAAGAACAGGCTTTGGGGCCTTAGAACAGTTTTAATTCTAGTTGTTTTACAGCTCACACACAAAGCAGTTTCAATGTGTGTGCAAAGAGGTACTGTACCTCCATGCAATATAGCTTATAGTTGAATACTTTGAAAGGGAAAGCAAGCAAGGAGAGGAATAAGCATGTGGTACCTTGCTCTATTTTTAATTATTAACTTCTAGCTCAAAGATTTACATTAAAAAAAAATCCAACTGAGTGAGTAAAAACAGGTGTAGACCAAGGTGAAGAATGAGAAAAAAAAAGTTGATCAGTATAACTTAAATCATCTCGTAATGAAATTAAGCTTTACTGTCTATAAGGTAGGGAGGGAGGGAGAGAAAAAGAGAAGAGAGGAGAGAGGAGAGGTAAGGGGAAGGGAAGGGAGGGGAGGGGAGGGGAGGAGAAGAAAGGAAGAACAGGAGACAGGTAGGCAAAAATAAAAAAGCTAGAGTTGTAACTGATTATCTTCTCATAAAGTAGTGAACATTAGAAATGCCTTTGGATTAATAGAGAGTCATGTGATACATAATACTCAACATGGCAAAATATTGCAAATGTGATGTGTGTTTGAACACATACATGCACACACACACACACACACACACACACGCACACACACACAATATGGGCCCTCTGGTATAGCTTTCTGGCTTCAAAGGGCCTCTGAAAAGGGCAGAAAAAAAAGAATATCTGATAAACTCCTTCTGCTGGGGTCACTGACAGAGAGCAAAACCAGTCAAGTGCTGTGTCAATGATTATTTCTATTACAAACATTTTTAAAATCCATCTTTCCTTGTCAGGTATTGTTCCTCGGTAGAGCTAAGATGGTAGCCTATACCCCGGTCTTCTAGTCACACTGGAATTCCTTGCCCTGCCATCACAAAACCAGCTGTACTCATCAAAGTGGAAAAACTGACAGCACCGTCTGAAAGACACAGCTTGGGGTAATTGCTCCTTGTAGTTCCCCTGTCAATGAATATTATCATATTCTTCTCACGAATAAGGTTACTGTACTTTTTTTTTTTTTTTTTTGGATTTCTACACACTAGCCACTAAGCACATTACTGTTCCTTTAATGAAATGGTCTAAACGTGACAGTGAGCTGTGGCTTAGCATTCCCAGGATTCTGTTTTAAAGCCTCTGGTGCATATTTTTAAAAATAATCTTTATATGCCCAGAAGAAGCAAAAATGACACTAATATTTTATTAGATGTTACTGTTTTCTTAAGAAGGCTAACTGAGAATATCAATGGACAGGCACAAAGCAAAGAACAACACGCAGGCTAGCAAACATGCTGTCTTACTGAATTTCTTCCACCTAAACATACAATGCAATCCTTTGGCACACTGTGTTTTCTCTTCCCATCACGGAAGGCTGAAGCACAGTTCTTAGCCTGAATGCAGAAAAATCATGCTTTAACTCTTGTAATGATCTACGACCTTCGAAATATGAGCTTCTCCTTACATTTTAAATGCTAACTCATAAGGGAAAATTCAAAGGACTGCAGTCACTAACAACAGCAGCAGTTAACAGTAACAATATAAACATCAGCTAGTGTGTATCCAAGTCTTAGACGTCCTAGACAACACTGTGATCCCATGTATTGACTCCTTATGTCTTCACAACTCTACCAGGTAATACTATTGCTACTCCCATTTTATAGATGAGGAAACACAGGCACATAGCCAGTGAGCAGAGGAGTCAGGATTGAAAACGAGGTGATTTGTGACCCAGTGTTAGCACAGCAGAACCTGATTCCACCTGCAAAATGTGATCAGGGAAATGGGTTAAACAGTCTATCACTTAGTAGTCATTTTCTTTGTTTATAATCTGTTCTTATATGTTATTCATCTTTGATTTAATAATATGATAAATTTTTGTTTCGAGTTTTCAGAAAAACAAAACAAAACAACCAAACCAAACCAATCAAAACAAACAAAACAAAAAACAAACCAAGGGAGCCAGAGTCTGCGATGTGATGACTACTTGGTCTCCTAACATTCTGTACCCTCCGCTGAAGCTCTTTCCTAACAGACCAGCCCTCCACGTTCATTTTTCCCTCTGAACATTTTACATGCTTGTTTGCACAGAGCCTTTTCTGAGTAACATGTTAAAAGCTCAGGATCTGAAGTCAGATACAAGGGTTTAAACCCAGATATCACGCCTTAGTTTCCTCCTGTGTAAAATAGAAATAATAATACCAATTTCATGTAGTTGTTATGAGGATTAAATGGGATAAAGCACCTTAGAGCTCAATGGAGGGTCAATGCTTAATAAATGTAGCTACATTTCTACTGACTTTTATTTGTTAATACATATGATCCTTTTCCCTATTTAATTGTATTTCTTTTCAGAGAAGTTACCAATAAGAATCCTCATTGTTTTGTGTAGGGTTTTCCAGATATTTAACATATGTTTTCGAACTCTTAGATGTTCCAGGCAACCCTATAATAATAACATGTATCAACTCTTAAAATCTTCATGATAAATATATTGTATCAGGTAATACATGTATTCATAATATTATAAGTAGTATAATATTTATACCAATATCTAAAATTTAGTAAGCACTTACTACGTGCCAGGAACTCTATCAAGTGCATTACAACATTATCTCATGTATTTCTCCCCATAAGCCCATGAACTAGAGACTTTTAAAGTCTTCATTTTACATAGGAGGAAACTGAGGCTCACAGAGGTCACACAGCTAAGTGTTTAAGAATGTGAACCTTTAACCACAACCCTATCCTACCTGCTAAAGAATAATTTAAGGTAGATGTTTAATAAATATTAGGTCTTGGTGATGAATCAACTGAGTTCTCAATTACTTCAGTCACCAGAAGCCCTGTGCTTGTAGCAAACTAATGTGGCCTATCTAGTTAACTATTAAAAATATTGTGTGCCAGGCACATGCCAGTTATGAGTAATAAGGAAAAAAAAATACTACGGATCTAAAATTTTCTGGTCAAAAGTAATTAAATATTTAATGTAATTTCACTTATCATCATTTTCTGTCTACTTGTATAAAAATCTCTCTCCTTTTCTCTCCCTGCCCACTCTTTCTTTTATTCCTTCTTTTATGCCCAAATTTCATAGTAATAAATTTATACAGATTTTTGTCCAAAGCTTATATGTTAAGGCAAAGAAAAATTTTAATTATATTTACTCTTCATTTTGAGTATATTTCTTTATCACATCTGACAAAGACTTCTGAAGTGACTAAAGAAAGGCAAAGCAACCTGATTCAAAAAAATTCTTTCATGTACAATCATTTGTCTGTAATATTCTAATAGCTCAGAAATTTTAAAAGAAGGTTTTAGCTGTTTTTGTTCTTTTCAAATTGGCAAAATTTGATTTTTTTCCCTTCACATGTTTATATTGGCTTTAAAATCAACAAATAAAAAAATAAGAACATATTCAACTTAAAAAAATACACTTTTCATTGGTGCCTTGGCAGCATTAAATAATCAGCATCACCCTGAAAACTGTGTTCTTGTTCTTAAAAAAAAAAAAAGATTTGAAAAGTGCAGACACAGAACTCACTCAAAACAAGCCTGCTATCTTAAGCAGAGAACACATTTAAGGGCAACAGGAGAACACACCGATTGCTGTAACCAACTCTGCAATCAGCTGGCAGGGCTTGTCCATACCTCCTTCGCTTTCACAGTGAAGGTATGGGTGGCAGTCTGTCTATGATTTTAAACAATATCTATTGCACGGTTTGAAGTGGACAATTCTAAAGTCAGTCATCTTCAGGTATTCTTTGCATAATCATTATTTCCTATACGAGGGCTGTCTGGACAGCATCCAGCCATGTAATATGAAAAATAGAGGCATTATGGCTATTTTTTTTCTAGACAGCCGTTGTATATGACTTTAAGTGGTAATGAGTTGATAATTTCAGAAGGAGAGATTTTTCAATGAAAGAAAGCTCTCCTAAAATTCTGTCATTAAGTGGCTCCATGTTGGAGAATTATTTAAAATGTAATGCCAAGGAAGAGCATTTATATTTATCTACATTACGTGTGAGCATAAGAGTGACCTTAGGAAGTTAGCACAAGTTATTAATTCATTGAAGATACATTTGTGTTGTACCTACCATGTGCTAATAAGCATTATAATAGACAATGGGAATACAAAATGCAATTGCCCTGATCTAAAAAATAATAGTAGCGGTATAGATGGGACTGGTGAGAGAGAACAGAGATGAGATATTAAAGTGATTACAATTACAGCCGCCAGGAGCTGAGAGCCTATCACCTACAGAAGCAATATACTAGGTGCTTTATACAAACCAGTTCACATCAAAGCCAAAGGGTAGGTATCACAATCTCATAAATGAGAAAACCAAAGGGTTGACTGATTACAAAAGACTTTGTAATGACATATATAACAAAGTTTAAATTTTATTTTATAAGTAATGAGAAAACACTTTCAAGTTGAGGAATGATATCACATTTTTGTTTTAGAGAGGTGACTTTGGTGTTGCATTCATTTTTGATATAGTACCATTATCACTGGCTAAAATGTTCACCCTACTAAGATAGGATTTGGGGGTGGAACTGTGTGATTCTCTAACGGATTCACAGTTCATCACCAATGGAGTCCAAAATGAATTAAATAATATCTGACTTCTGAAAAACACAGATTGGATGTCGCTATTACTTATTTTCTAAAAAGTTACCTTTAATAATTCTCATTAACTAACTGATAGAACTTCATTCTGAGACACCCATGATCTGCTCCTGAAAACGGTACAGCCTCACGTACCATTAAATTCCACAATGCCCTAAAGTCTTCCCAGACACGCTGAATTTTATCATGGCTTCTTGCCTCAGTTCTCTTCCATCAGCCTAGACTGCCTTAGTCCTTTCTTTCACCAGGTGAAAATCTTATTCATTATCCAACATCTACTTGAAAGATCACTTCTTTACCCAAATTTTCCCTCTCACTTACCTTAGAATTAGCCACTTTCTCTCATTTCCCACAGTTTGCCTATTCTTCTCTAACAGTGACTTTTTCATTCTACTTTATATTGAAACTCTTTGTTTCTAAGTCTCTCACCTTTTAGAACCCAGATGATATTGGCTTAAATCTTGCATCAAAATTTTACAAAACAAAAGAGGAAAAGAAGAACTTTATTGATACACTTGGTCAAGTAATGATGTCCAAATGCCACGCTTCCATTACCAATGCTCAATAACTGTTAGGTGAACAAGAGAGTCATTCATTAAATCATCCGCTCATCTCTTTTTCATTCATCCAATAATTCTATATGCTCATACAGACAGAACTAAAGACTGCTTTATAAAAAATTTTGTTTATTTGAAAAAATATTTTACAAATCAACTAAGAAAGAGAAGTCTATTATATGATAATTACTGTTATTAAATGAAAGAAATAATGGGTACATCTAAAGATTATATATATCATGCTAGAGTCATGGAAACCGGTGATACACTTTTAGAAAACTGGTACCAGCTTACCACTTCACAGCACTGCCTCTGTACAGCCTATATTGATCTAATGTCTCGTTCCAACGTGTGAGTGCCTGTGGTACTGGCAGAGGGTAGGAATTACCTTCCCAGAGATACAAATTGTTAGAAAAAATAAAACAATTTCATAGCAATACAAGGAAGAACATTCTAATATTTACAAAACCATCTAGAGAGTAGGCAAGGTAGCAGACTCCAAAGATAAATTATCTCATTTACATCGGCATAAAGACACTAAGATTGCTAGTATTTATCCATTTTAAATAAAAACATAACTGAGTGTGAGAAACTTAACTAAATTCCCAGAGGCCCCATTATTAGGAGGCTTGGGAACCAGAATTTAAAAGCTTAGACACCTTTTTCCAATTAGTTTACATTACTTCTTAGAAACTACTTCCAAACCAAAGAACTTGAAGTCAGTGTGGATTTATATTTTAATGGAAGGATTCGTGGAGGAGTGGAACTTTAGTATAGGTGTTGAGAGAGAAAATAATAGCTAATACTTATTGAGTACTTAATACTATTCTAGACATTTTGGATGTATTCACTCATTTAATCTTTACAATAATTTTTTGGAGACAAGGGCTAGTTAGTTATTATATTACTTTATAGTATGGATACTGAGCCAAAGAGAAGATAATAAACTTTCACAAAGTCACAAAGCTAGTAAGCAGCTATGTAGTCAGACATCCATAACTACAGCTCACAGGATTTAACTATCATGCTATACTTCTATTAGGCTGAAAGAAACATTATTAAATGAAATTGTTAAATAAAGTTCCAAAAACAGGGCATTGTACAGGGCAGGCCTTTATTTAATGTCAGTTACTTGCTCTCTTTTTCTTCAATCTTTAAAATTCTACAATTGTGATAATAATAATAATATTACCATTATTTTTGAAGTATATTCTGCTTTTGAAAGACTTAATAACATCTGATTTCATAAAAATAGGATAATCAATGTAGGACATAGTAATCCAGTATTAAAATGGTGTTGATGTATATTTAATAGCCCAGAATATTACTTATGACATAAATTTAACTGACAAAATAGGATAAAGAAGAGTATGCACAATATTTTACAAAAAATAAAAAAGGACAGGAAAAAAATGACTAGAGAGGTATATCCCCAAAGTTTGAAAGGAATTACCTCTGGATGATTGTAGGTGATTTTAATTGTCCTCTTGTTTATTCTGTATACAAGTATTCTACAATGCCAATATATGATCTTAATAATAAAAAAATTAAATTAAAAAGGATACCTGGGACAGAAACATTCCAATTTCAGAGATGATACTAAGCAGCAACATCTGTAGAATTGTGTGAGATTCAACACTTACAGATGGAGCCTGAACAGAACCCAAGTCTCCTCATTTCTAACCTAGCATGTTTTCTCTGACATCCTATTCTCTATTCAGTGGTTATCATTATGGAGGAATTCAGAAGTAATCTATGAAGAAGACCTCTGGAGGGTGGTTAGAGATACTGTGATTGCAAATGTGACATCAGCACACACACACACACAAGTCCCTTATACCACATCAGGCTTCTTAAATTGCTTTTGCAACTACATAAATCACTTGTTTCTGAGTCCCAATAAATACTGTAGGTGGTAGATTGACTTTTCCCTAATTTCTTCACACTGTCTCTATAATTAGGCTGACCAGATGTACCACTTTAAATGGGACAAAAAACAATGGTACTGTCCCTTTTTAAATGGTATGTATGGTCAGCCTAGCCTCATTGGGCTAAATTCGAGGTGTCAGACTGACCAAACATACCATTTTTTTGTGTCCCATTTAAAATGGTACATCTGGCCAGCCTATCTATAATAGAACTGTATATCCATATACTTTACCACATGACTTTACTATAACTCTCAGTACAGTGTGTATTAATGTGAAAAGTGGGATATACATCTTGTCCATTGGCTTTCAGTTTGGTTAAGTGACTGGCTTTGACCAATTAGAATGCTAGCAGATCTGCCCTGAGCAGAAATTTCATTTTGGTTGAGGGATTTGGCTTGGCCTCTTGTGCCCCTGAAATTTGCAGTAAGAAAACTTTGTCACAAGTTTCTGGTCCTTTCATCCTGGGTCCCAAAATGAGTAACATATGGAGAAGATATGAATCCAAATACAGCCTGAAACAGTGGCACCCAGATGCCACACATATTGATAAATGAGAAAAAAATACATTTATAAGCCAGTTAAATTGGGGGGGGGGGAGGTTGTTTGTTATACGGCATTATCACAGCAATAACTAATATCGCAACAGCTATTGCTATTTGTAGTGGCATATTTTCTGTACTTTTGCTGATACATACATATTACATATAGATTCATAAATATTTTTCATATATATTTTTAAGAGGTTGTCAGTTGATAGTTTGTAAATGGAGAAGCTATTATGCTTTTTAGTCAGACATGTATGTGCTTCTCACATTTTACTGAACAGACAAATCATCTGGGATCTTATTAAAATTCATATTCTTATTCAGTCGGTCTGAGGTAGGGCCGCAGATTCTGTATTTCCAACAGTATTTCTGAGAGATACTGATACTACTACTACTACTACTACTACTACTACTACTGCTACTGCTACTACTGCTACGCTCTGAGTATCAAAGGCACAGAGGACAGACAGCGGTAGCTATGTGGACACAAGTGAGCTGAACTGAGGCTGACTCAAAAAGGAAAGGTGAAGGGAACCATAGCCTCCAGTGACGTGACGAGCTGGTTGTTGCAAGAAACTGCCACAAACAGGGAAGACGGTTTGGAGCAAAGCAAATAAGAATGTAGATAATTTCAATTAAAATTTTTATTAAATTTATCTGATAATAAAACAATTCAGATTAGAGGCAGAAGGGTCAAAGGAAAAGGGCCCTGCAAGCAAATCGAATGACAGCCCTCACACTAATGGTGGGTATATGCTCCCAACCACAACATACACATGCCTGTTAACATCTAGTACTAGAGTCCTCCTCAAACAGTGCTCATTAGTGAGCATCCCAGTACATTCTGTGAGAACATATACGAGTGCTGTCCAGAAAAAAATCCAGCCATAAATGCCTTTCTTTTCATATTACGTGGCTAGATAATTTCTGGACAGCCCTCAGATATACCGATAAAGTTGTGACCTTGCAGCACTATCATACGGAAAAATTTTACATATAAGTTCACTTTCTGTAATGCAGCTTTCTTTGTTTTTTTCTCTTTTTAATACTTCATTGACTCTTCACTGAAATCCATTCCAATAGTTGTCTTAGTTGGCTCAAGCCTGCCACAAAATATATCGTAAACTGGGTAGCTTACCTACTAGCAATTTATTTTTCACGGTCCTAGAGGGGTAGAATTTCAAGGTGAAAGTGCCAACTCAGTTGGTGTTTGGTGAGAGCCCTCCTGTGTCATCACACAGCAGAGAGAGAAGCAGCTCTGGTTGCCCTTTCTCTTCTTATAAGGGCACTAATCTGACCATGAAGGCTCCACCCCCATTACCTCATCTAAACCTGATTACCTTCCAAGGCTCCACCTGTTAATCCCATTCACTTTGGGATAAGAGTTTCTACATGTAAATTTTGGGAGGACATAATCATTCAGTCTGTAACACTCATGCTTTCCAAACTCTTTCATGTCATGGCACACATCCAAAAAGATATTATAATATTTGTCCTGCTTGCTGGGATAAACTGGGAAGGATTTGGAGAATTAGGAAGGCTCTGCTTGGCGAGAGATGTCTGACCTTTGGAACTCTAGCTGCCACTATTGCTCCCTGAGGAGTCAACAACCATCCCACATAGTTTAGCAAACTAAACAGTGGACACAACCACAAACTCTTCAGAACACGAAGAGTATCAATCATTATAATCACTGTCTTTGAGTCTCATTTTGGATCTTTCACAGTTAAGCCGATGTTTTCTGCAGAATGCTGGTGTGGAAAGGGGTCTCCTGGGAAGTTAATCAATAACCATTGCAGAAAAGATGAGGATATTTAAAAAATTATGCTGGAAGGCATAGTACAAATTCCAAGTAAGTCCACTTCAGAAAACAGCAGATAAGATAGTTGACTTTTGTTAAACAGAATATTTCTAAATGCTTATAGTTTCACAGTTCTCCAGATGTCACAATGAATGTGAAGAGTCAAAAAAGAAATCACCATTTCTTCTGGAAATATGATATTTTTGGACAAATTCAGTAATTACCAATAGTTTATCTTCCTAGAATATAAGTTGAAAATTTTTCTAAAACTAGGGAAGAAAATCCCCCCACCAACCCTCAGAGGACTATAGCTAACATGAAATATCAGGCTCTTTGCAAAATAAACTACTTGTAACACACCAGTATTTATTACTGGCAATAAAAGTCAATGGTATAAATTACGTATTTAATCACTCATCCAAGAAATATTAATTGAGCACCTATTATGTGCCAGAGCAGAGATATATACAGGAGACCACAGATGAAAAAAGCAATGTCTCTCCTTACAAATGCTACAATCTATTAAGGTGAGCAACTGGGCTTCTCTCTAGCTTTGGGAACCAGGTATGAATGGTTAAGAATTCATTGGGGGCAGTAGACCATAGAGACGAAAATTCTATGAAGACTCATTGAAACAAACAAAACTCAAAAGATCTGAGTCCTGCTACATTTTAGGTTCCCTTCAAAGAAAAGAGTCTGAGACAAGAATTTGGGTGCAGGTAGCAATTAAGAAGGTGACCTCAGAGGCAGGAATGAAGAAGTGGTGAGAGTGAGTCAAAAAAGGCAAAGCCACTATAAGGAAGTGTCAGCAAGGCCACCAGTTTGACAATTGTACCAGGATCTCTGAACTTGTACATAATGCCTCCAGAGGTATCCATCTGAAAGAAAAGGAGGCTGGGACAATTTCCCTCTAGTTCTATTGCTCCTTTGGTTGAGAGTTAGCCCTAGGGCATTAATTAAGCTGCCCATCCCCCTTCCCAAACCAATGTAGATTTAATGAGCTCTCTTAACACTGGAAAAGGTCCTGGGGCAGAAGGCAGAAAAGCAATCTTGAGGTGGTAGTCAGGGCTAAAAGAGAACTACTTTGGGTATAGGTGAAATCAGAGGTGACTTTGGGGACTCTGATGGAGTGCCAGACACATTTGCTGGAGTAGCCTATAATGACTTCTGGGGGCTAAAGCAAATGATACTGTGCCATCGGATCTAGCCCCTAAAGGTGGTCTGGGGAAAGGTTCGAGTGTCATCTTTTTTACCACATTATACTCCACGTAAAGCATCTCTGATTCCTGCAAGAAGTCAAATTTTGGGCCAGTAAATTCTGACACTGTCCAGCAAGCAACAGAAAATGATGATTTGGTAATCGGCTTACCTGATTCTGTGGCTATGATGTCAAGAACAGACTATTAGCAGTTCTTATGAAAATCCTGACACTCACTGACTAATTATCCTCTAGATGTTGATATGTATTGATCCCTTGGTGTTTTAGAAAATCTTTGAACAGCTTTAGGGAGAGTTTCTGAAAATGATGCTGCATTTGTACCTTATCTTGGCATGGCCAGGCTTACTGGGACATTTCCTCACATTACAAATTCATGGCAAGTATCTGTGTTGTTGTTGCATTTAGTGTGTATCTTTTTGTTTTGTATAAAAGTAGAAGAGAGATGGGAAAAATATAAAATTTGCACCTAAATGCATTAAGCATAAAGGCTTTCAGCATGAGATTTATAGATCTTTAGTTTCTATAACATTTCATCCATGATGACGGTATCTCCTTTGGCTCATCCTGCCCAAGCAGTTCTTGTGTTGCTCTACGGATGAAGGTGAATTTATTTTCAGATTCACCCAGCAGAGTTAGGAGGGTTCTGGAGAATTTTGGTTTGGGTGCCAGAGCTTAAGGTTAAATGATAGATACTTTTATGGTTATAGGAGAAGAATTGATAAACTCCTCATATACATTTCATTATAATGTATAAAGAAAACAACTGTAGTCCTAACCCCTAGGGAACCTGGTGGCAATGGTGGTGGAGAGGTTACAGTGCCTTATGTGAACGCATTTACAGTAAGTTACAGTAAGTGGGCAAGTCTTCAAAAAAATTCTGAAAAAAGAAGGAATGTGGAAGGAAGGGGGGAGGGAGGAAAGAAGGAAGGGAGGAAGGAAGCGAGGGAGGGAGGAAGGAAGGAAGAGAGAAGGGAGAGAGGAAGGGAGGGAGAAGAAGGAAGGAAAGGCGAACCCCAGGGATCGTTGAACCTGTGTCAGTGAGTTCCATCCTGAGACAGCAAGTCCAGGTACACAGAAACCAAATGCTACTGTTTACTAAGCTCTTTCCATCTTATATCCCATTTCTTTCTTTCTTTTTTTTAAGGCTTCTTCGTCCCCCTACTTCCCTCCCTATTTCCTTGATCCTCCACTTCAGTGTTTACCCCACTTGCTCTCATTTTCCTCAGCTCCATTCGTCAGTCCACAATCTGTTCACGCGAAACAGGCTTCACTGATGGAAAAGAAAGGGCCTCACACAAAGCCTTTCTGCAAGACAGGGAGCTCCGGAGAGTGGTGGCCAGTGAATGGGGCAGAGCCGGAGGAAGGAGAGTGCTCGCTGCTCCGAGCTCTTAACCCACCGAGCCGCTAGGCTGCAGCCGGCTTGATAGCTGTATCAAGCCTCAGGATTTCAAAGCTTTCAGGGGCTGACAAGGACTTGTTAGTTTCAAACTTTCCAACCAATTACAATCACAAAGAACTCAGGACAATAATCAGTGAGCAAAATGAAACTGCTGGAGTGAAGCAGCCCTCGGCAGGTTTCCCTCTTGTGGGCCTGCCACACCATGTGCAGCTGGGACTCCGCCTTAGTAAGTAAATAAAAATACATTGTAAAATACAAACACTCACAATGGGTCCCTCTTGATGTCTTGTTCCCAGTAGTGGGCTATGTAGGAACCCTGTCCTGCATTTAGCCCATTAATTTCTGATGGTGTTAATTAAAAACTTTTGATGCTGGTCTGAATGGAAAATACCTCAAAGAGTGTTTCCTTTATTGAAACACCAAGTTCCAAGCCTTGGATTATTAGGTTAAGCTCTGTCAGCAGTGAGACCAGCATAAATGCTTTTTGACTATCTGCTTTGACAAAAATAATAATAGCAATAATAATGTTAAATAACTGAAAAGGAAGAAGAAAAACTGTTTCAGTTGAAACTCTCTTATTTCAACCTACTTCTTTTAAGGACCAAATTCAAAATCTGGGTCCCTAAATGTAGAACATACGACTTTTCAAAATTCTTTTTTTTTTTTTTCTCCAAATCCTTACAGAACATTCAAATCACCCAATGTTCCAGGACCTGAATTTTTTATATTTCAAATGGAGAAAACTGCTTAAAATAAGTGAATCAGCTGCTAAGTGATTTCTCTCTGTCTCTTGCCTTATTCTCCTTTTCGAAAGGCTGAAAAAAAAGTGCTTAAAAATGGTATATGCAATTGATATGTGCTGCTTCAGAAGCCTGATATGACTACTGAGGACTCAGACTTTCTATTTAAAAATAAGATAGCTAGGGCAATGAAAACTATGAGTTGTGACTATTCATTTTTTTGTGAACTGTGGGAAATGTTCTCAAATGTTTAATCTATTGAGCAAGTAAGGGGTGCAAAGTGTTATTCACAGATTGCTCTCTCCTCCTGGAAACCTAGGGAAACCTGAGAAATCCAGAGAGCAATGTAAGGGAGCAGTGTGACAGATGCTGTGCAGGAAGCAAGCAAATAAAAAATCTATCTCTGCAATCCAACACTTTTGTGAAGTACTAAGCAAACCACCAAAATGTTCTGACCAATTTCGAAGACTCTTTTCCAATTTTATTTTATTTTACATTTATTTTTATTAAAGTATAGTTGACATACAATATTGTATTAGTTTCAGATGTACAACAGAGTGCTTTGACATTTATATACCTTATGATATGATCACCACAATAAGCCTAGTAACCATCTGTCACCATACACAGTTATTACAATATTATTTACTATATTCCCTGTGCTGTACATTACATCCCTGTGACTTATTTTATAACTTGGAAGTTTGTACCTCTCATTGGCCATCACCTTTTCTACCCACCCTGCACCTACCTCTCCTCTGGCAACCATCAGTTTGCTCTCTGAGCCTATGAGTCTGTTTCTCTTTTGTTTTGTTTGTTCATTTATTTTGTCTTTTAGATTCCACAAATAAGTGAAACTGTGTGGTAGCTGTCTTTCTCTGACTTATTTCATTTAACATAATACCCTCTAGGTCCATGTATATTGTTGCAAATGGCAATATTTCACTCTTTTTTATGGATGAGTTATATCTATCTATCTATCTATCTATCTATCTATAAAACATCTGTATCCGTTCATCTATTGATGGACACTTAGGTTGCTTCCCTATCTTGGTTACTGTAATAATGCTGCATGAACACAGGAGTACATATACCTTCTTCAATTAGTATTTTCATTTTCATATGATAAATATCTAGGAGTAGAATTTTTGGAGTGTATGGTAGTTCTATTTTGATTTTTTGAGAAACCTCTATACCGTTTTCCATAGTGGCTGCACCAATTTCCAATACCACTAACTACGCACTAGGGCTTGCTTTTTTCTAAATCCTTGTCAACACTTGTTATTTGTGACTTTTTGATAATATCTATTCTGACAGGTGTGGGGTAGTACCTAATTGTGGTTTTGATTTGCATTTCCCTGATGATTGGTGATGTTGAGCATCTTTGGCCATCTTTATATCTTCTTTGGGGAAATGCCTATTCAGATCTTCTGCCCATTTTCTAATCAGATTAGTTTTTTCTTTTTCAGAAGTATAAGTTCTTTATATATTTTGGATTTTAACCCATTATCAGATATATCATTTGCAAATACCTTCTGCCACATTGTCTTTTTGTTTATTGATGGTTTCCTTCACCACGCAAAAGATTTTAGTTTGATGTAGTCTCATTTGTTTTTGTTTATTTTTTGAGCTTTTGTTTTGTTTTGTTTTGTTTTTTCTTGTTGCCCTTGCCCAGGGAGACATATCCAAAAAACAAAATATTCTGAAGATTATGCTAAAGAGTTTACTGCCTATGTTTTCTTCTAGGAGTCTGACAGCTTCAGTTCTTACAGTTAAATCTTTAATCTATTTTGAGTTTATTTTTGTATATGGCGCAAGAAAGTGATCCAGTTTCAATTCTGCATATATCTGACCAGTCTTCCCAACACCAGTAATTGAAAAGAATGTCATGTTGCTACTGTGTATTCTTGCCTCCTTTTTGTAGATTTACAGACCATGTAATAAGCATGGGTTCAATCTTGTGCTGTCTGTTCTGGTCCATGGATCTATGTTTGCTCTGTGCTAGTACCATACTGTTTTGATTAATATACGTAGGTACAGATTAAGAGTGTCTGTGGGAGATGAATTCAGTCTTCCTATACCACCATCTTGGACCCACCTCTTTCCAATTTTATTTTTCATCATTCTCCCCTGTTGTACAGGGGCCTGAAGCCTTAGAGACTCAGTTTGTAATACCCCATAAATGGTATCTCACACACAACCGTTTTTCTTTTGTGTTTTCATATAGTTAACTTTCTCTATTTCCCACCCTGTTTATTCTTGCTGTTTGCAATGCCATCTGATTCCCTGAAAGACCACAAGACTTTCCTTTTTTATCCTGAAGGTCTTCATCACTCTTATTCTTGTTTTGATCAATACATCTCAAAAGAGGTTGAAGTACTCCATAAAGGCTATGTATTTGGGCACATTTCCTTTCTTTCTCTTCCTAACCACAGTTTGCACTGATCTCACCCTCTTGGGTCGGTCTGCAGAATGTGCCTCCCAGCCTGACGTGACATGATAGTGATCTTCAACAACAACAACGACGAGAATAACAAAAAACCTTCGCTGCAAAGCACGAAAGAGAAGTATGTAGAGCAATGCAACTAAAACTCCAAAATGGAAACAGATCCAAGCAAATCACGTCAGTTTGTGTGTTCACAAAATTTAAAAATTTTCCCTAGAGTAAATCAATAGGTGTTACTGTCTACAAAAGACTACTAAATGTAAATTAACTAACAGATACCTAGCAAATGAGTGGATTTAAAGATGATTTCCATCTGAAACGATCCTTTTTTTCCTAGAGACCAAGTTTTTGTTAAACTTAATCCTTACCCCCTTTCTGCTCCAGCAGCAGAAACATCTGGTAGGTTTTAGATTCCCCTTGGATTTCTAACTTCAAAGGGAATTATAAAAAATAACAAATTTCATGTACCGGCACTAAAAAGAAAAATTAAAACAGCAGGAGAGAATGGTAAAATTGTCCTTATTTGACTGCTAGTGACAGGCACCACAGGCAGAACTATGAGAAAAGACAAAGGCAAGATCACTGGTTGACAACCAGAGTTCCTGGAAAGGAAGGGACTTCGGCTACACGCACATATGCATAGGACCCTTAGCAACGCATAAGGAGATTTGTCCTTGCTTACATGAAGAAAATAAACAAATAAAAAGGTAAAATGAGTTAGGAACCAATAAAAAGAAATGCATTCATATTTACCTATCACATAATAAGTGTCAACAAAAGTTTGTATAAAAAATGACCTGGAGGACATCCTAAAGACTCACGTAGCCTCTGGGTTTCTTATTTGGGCTGTAGAAATCTGTGTGAGTTCTGACTCAGGGTTAGATAAGCCACTCCAGAATTAACTCAGGCTTCTAAGAATCCACTAGACCCATCATGTCCTCACATAAGATTAGACCTCCAAGGGTCTCAAAAGTAGTCTGTTGTTTCCTTGCAATGGATCCTTACTATCAAAAGATGGCTGGAAATCAGAGACCTCCAGGAGTGGAGAAAAAGAGTTTAAATGAAATACTGATATCTCTGGTTGTGCTAAGTTGTGCCCCACATCACTTTATAGAACTGGATTTATCTTTCTTCTCTGTCATTTTCCTAGCAAAACAAAAACACACTTCTTAGAATGCAGCTCTTGAGGTAATCAAATATTAGAAAATGAGAACGGTTAGAGAAAGGACAACTTTGCCATTGTAATCACCTCTTACAAACAGCCTTTTCTCTCCTGTTTCATGTGCAAAGCATACAGCAACAGCAATAAAAATAAACAAAGACATGATTAACCAAACAACTTGTTTGTGGACAAAGAGCAAGAAAGAGTTAAGGGCTAAGATGTCTTTAAATAATGAGTTATAAAAGTCTTTAAACTTAGTGTTCAGAGGGTACAGATCCCCACACCACAAATACATGGTTGATGCACAGGGTGGCCATCAAAAACCCAGAAAGCAAATTACTTTTGACCAAAAAGTATACATCAACAGCACATTAAGAATATTTCATGGAGTAGCTTAGCATAGATAGAACCAATTCTTTATGGAGCCTAGCATGGTCTGCTAATGGAGCCATTCCCAAAGGAGAAGAACGTATCCAATGTATGTTCTTTATGTCAGTGCTTTTGTACAATCTCTAGTGTAGAGGGGACAAATGAAGACTTTTCCTTAGGATTTTCAATATGAAAGTACAGAGCTGGCTGCTAAATCATCTCCTACAACATTCTTGCCCTGAGTGGTGCTTTCATCCTCCTTCCCTCACTGCTGTAGATGTTACAGGATCACCAGTCATCTCAGTAAGACAATGCCCAAATTCCCATCTTTATACTTGTGCATGATAGTGTGTTACACTCCCTATAAAGTTTATCCAGAAATTATACCAACTTTATGAAACATACATCTGATGCCATGAACAAACCATTTTCTTTTCTTTTGCAACTATCTGTGTCTTTAAGTCTAAAATGAAAATCTTGCCTTGATGAAGGTATTTGTGAAGGATTCCCTACCCTATATAAGTAGAATCATCCAACCATGATTCTGTGCTTAACTAAGAGAAAGAGGTAGAAGATATGGAATACGACTTTATTCCAAGAAATGTTATTTTCTAGCTTGAGAATACATACAGTCACAAATGTAACAACAACTGAACAAACACCAGACCCAAAGGCTGAACGTAAGTAAATGCCATGCAGATATACCAAGAAGAAAATACTATCATTAATAATAACTATTACCACATTGAGGCATTGATAGTTCATTGGGGTGTAATGTGGAATACATTAGCTAGAAAGAACCTTGGGCAAACTTATTATTCTCTTTAAAAGGTGGTTTATATTCTAGGTTTGTATGACATGATCTACATAATCCAATACCACATGCAAGAAAAGGATGCAGGAAGAAGTGAAGACTTACGCTTTTATTTCAGCTGTTGTGTTGTTAAGTATCAGTTTTAAAATAATGATGAAAAGGAAGGCTAGCTGTTTTAAAATATGGTTATTATGGGTTGTGGCAAATTATCCTGCAGCTTTAAAATAGTACAGTGGCTAGTTCCTACCTATCTTTTCTTGGAATGCCTATCTCAGGGCCAAGGATCAGATTCATTCCTGGCATTTTGAGGACATTTTAATGATGGTAATGCCAGGCCAGGGTAAAGGAGAAACAGAGCTGATCAGAAGACTGAGGGAGGGTGAGAAACAAAATAGAAAAAAAAGTTTGTACTGTTTATGCCATCCAGCCTGGCAAATTTTACAGATGCTTTCGGTTTGCTTGGGGTAATTTATTGCTTATGCTATTTCTTTCTTTCTTTTTTTTTTTTTTCCTCTATGTGCTTGTCTCTACCAAATTTGGTTGAAAATATTTTGGATGTGTCTGTACTGTAAATCCTCATATTTTTTCTAGAGATTTAGTGTGGTGGAGAAGCTCCTTCCTTTTTCTTCTCCAAGGGATAGGCACATCAATATTCTAGTTACTCAATTTCGAGGCCAATGGAAAATGTGTTCCTAAGATTAAATAGACCTGAGTAACACATAAATTCAGTTTATACTGAGGCAGTTTGGTACATAGCTACTCACATCCTGAATTTCTGATGAGTGGAACACACCTGTTGGATGACACAGTTACTGAACAGGCACTGACACAGAGAAGCAGGACAAAACCCTACCTCTAGGTTTTCTATGGAGAGTAGAATTTGCATAGAGCATTCTTCATCTGTGGAACTCTGAGTGCAAGTGCAAAGAATCTAGTATAGCCATGAAAAGCTAGCTCATAGAGGGTTCCTGAAATACTCTTAGAATAAACTACAGCAATCCATACAGGTATGTAGGGAGGGCCCTCTGTCCTGCAACATACCATCCACTCCACTCTCACTTCCCAAACACAGTGCTTTAAAAAAAAATTATTCAGGCTATTAATATGTAATTCTTCCCTTTTCAGACTTTATAAGTTCTCACTTAGGAAAAATTGTCCACTTCTGCCAATAAATCTGAAAACCCAGTGTTACATTTGGTTTAAGTAGGTTTGCCATATTTTTCTAGTATGGGTTGGCTCAGCTACACTGGACTTCTAAGTAGTCAGAGGACTGCTTTCCTTTGACTTCAGATACAGAATTGCATACGTTATGGCATATACCTAATAATGAGTATAATTAATGCTGCACAGATCTGGCATACAAATTATCGTCCTAAATTTGAGTCAAGTAAAGAAAGTGTCCTCTTCCAAAAAAATAATATTCTTTCAGGAAACGTAGACAAATCTGTGAAATGTCTCTCTCTTGTCAACCACATTGCCCTTTGGCTTACAGAAGTTCCCAAGAATATTATGAAACACACTGATGAGATTTTATAATCAACCGTTACATTTTAGAAAATATGATGGCAGTATACTCAGAAGAAAATACTTGTATACACAATGTTTAGAACTATTTATCTGAATGTTTTCAACATTAACATACAAAAGAGTCCCGATGGGCCTGAAATATTGATGGATCAAATATTATGATGTCTTGGGGTTTGCTTCAAAGTAACATGGTGGTAGCTCGGGAAAACGATAGGTCATGAGTTCATCACTGTGCAAGCTGGGTGATGGGTATATTGGAGTTCAGTGTAGTAATCTGTCTATATTAATGTATCTAATTTTTTTCATAATAAAAATTTAAAAAATATATACTGATTTAAACTCTCATTTGTTTACTCATTATTTATTGGTTGATTCATTTACTCCTTATATGCAAAATATTGTGGAAATGTAAAAAGTAAATGAAAAGGACAAAAATAAAAAACAAAACAATGCTCTTATTGGACCTTTAGGCTAAGTAAGCTATTTCTCTTCTTGAATAATATATATTTATTTAAAATGATGTTTATAAAGACTGTATAATTACTTGTAGGTTAAATTTTGAAAGCAGAACACAAAATTATATAGAAAGTATGATTACAGCATGTTTAAAAATATGTCTTCAGGGGAAGATGAGAGTAAGAAAATATATCAAATGGTTATTAATGATTGGATTTAAATTATAGAAATAATTGCTTTAATTTTTCTTCATTTTACTCCTATGTGTTTTTTTCAAATTATTTTTAATGAACATGTATCATTTTAAAATGAAAATAAATATTTATTCATTAGTGGATAAGATGCAGTCTGCTTTCCCAAGGAGCTTTTCATTTAACTAAAACAGAGAAACTACAAACACACAGCCCTGCCCTGATATTTTAAATCCCCATACCTAGAAGGGAAATATACCCACAGGAAAAGAAATGTCAATACAGATTTTATCTGATCATAGAAACATAAAGAGCTTTCTGTGTGTTGGGTAGAAATAAGGGAGGAGCTGGCTTCTCTGCAGGCCAGAGAGACTGAAATTCTGGCCATTTTGTGATGAGATCATTTTGTGATGAATGCAACGGGAGCCACACATTCAAGTTATCAAGTAAGCCTCTTCCTTGGGCTTCTGTGGCTCATGCAGATAGGAGTTTCTCTTTGGGATGGCATAGCAAGGAAAGCGAGGGGGTTGGGAGGGAGGTGGAGTACACTCCTAAAGGCTCATGGCCTTCACTAGCAAGATGGAGATGTTCAGACAGCCAGAGATAGAAGTGCAGCGGAATTAGAGACAAACATCCAGTGACAGCCATGGCTTATGTACAGCGGATGTGAAAAGTCCCTGCTAGAAAGCTATCTTTATTACCCCAAGAGATTATTTTTCTCATTTTGGGCACATTCATATAAAGTGAAGTCAGGAGTATAACTTTTAAAGGTTTGGCTGACTATGGTGTTCATGACTAAACAGGCCTGGCTGCAGCCAGGCGGAATCTTGTCAGATGCCAGGCAAGTCACCCCTGCCCTGTTCTGCCCTGTCCTGTGTATCTGCCAGTGCACTTCAATGCCCGCCAGCCTCTAGCAAACTCAGCTTTCAGGATGTCTGACTTGAGGCTGCCCTACCAAAGTACCTTCAGTCCTGGGCTGCTTCCTCCTCCCAGCCACTGACATCTCAAGACTTCTAGAAGGCCACCATACCAAGTGTTCCGAACCTTTACACATTCTCAGTAAAAGACACATAGAACTCCAAGTTGCAAACTCAGGCTCACTCGCAGTGCTGGTTCTGGTTCTGGTCCTCTTACTTAACAGGTAAAGAGAGGGGAAGGGGATCTTACGGTCCTAACGGACATGCTCCTCTTCTGTGTGTGGGTGTACCTCAGAGCTGTCATATTTGACTTTAAGATTGATGCAAATGAAGTAAATGCATTTCAAATTTGTGGCATGTCATAGAATAATAAAAGGTAGTTCAAAGCATCACAAATATATGTGTGTAGGGCTTTGTGTTTGCTTGCTTAATGCCAAAGCATCTAATGTTCCACACAGGAAATGTCACTGCCCACAGTCATCGTATCACCCTCTCCTGTCCACACATGTGTCACCCTTGGAAATATATTTACCTTTGGAGAGTCTTCAAAACAAACCTTCTGAATACTTACACCCTTGTGTGGCAAAATCATCGTAAAATGTTTGTAGAAATTTGTGATAATAGCTTCTTGAGATCACAGTGTCTTACTATTATTCTAAATGACAATATTTTAAAAATGAACAGATAGCATATGAACTATATACCTTCACCAACATCAAAATATGTTGTGCACAAATTTTGTACTTTAGGTGGTAGACTCACCACGCCTTTCTGTCTAATTCTTTCCAAGGTTGGGAGAAATATGCTCCATTTGCTTTTCACCTCAATATTTTGGATTGCCATTTAAAGATAATGAAAGTTACTTACCAGACAGCAATGTTGTGTGAGGAATATTCAGTTAGTGATGGCGAAAAATTCTGAAATGAAAAGAGTACTATAAATACTAGGTATTTAATAAATGTATGACAACATGGCAATCATAGAAAACCCATTTACTGCTCACTTTGGGACACTGACTTGGTGATACTATATAAAAAGAAACAGATGCTTCCATTTAAGAATGAAAATACAAGTGTGCACTGAGAAAGAGGCTTTTGTAACTGCCTGCATGTTTAACTTTAAGGGCTCTAACCAGTTGTGAATGACTTGCTGCCCATTTCTGCAATTCACTGTAACTTGTGTTGGGAAAGTTAGGTCTTATGGTTAATTATCCATGCTCTGTTTTTAAAAAAATAAACCATTGTGAACCACCAGGATTTGCAGCTCCATTTGAACTTTACTGTACTTTTGATTAAACATCTTGTAAATAAATACAGACCTTTCTTTTCTTGCTTTTGGTTGTTTGTTACTTGTGTTCTAGATATAAATATTGTGGCAATGGTTGGAGAACAAGCTATGGATTATTTACCCCTGGTTTCATGAGTTGTGAGTTACTGGCCTTGTCCTCCTTCATGAGGATAAATAAATGTACAGTATTATATTCTTAGTCCTGTAAGACAAATGGAATGAGTGGACTGAAACCTTTTGAAAACCAAAACCTTTTATGCTAAGTCACAAAGCACAAAACAAACCCCAAATTAACATTTAAAAAGCTTCTTCTGTGGAGCAACAAAATCCTCAAATATTATATAATCTACATTTTAAATACTGCTTTCCTAACAAGCAGCAGTCTATCAATAACTCCACATGTTCGTCTTTTCACTGCTTTTACGAGTATAATTTAGAAGCCATAGGCGGTTTTACCAGGGATCACGTGCCACCAGAATGAAGTCCTGAAAATAGCCAGTATCAGTAACTAAAGCCCAAGTGAATTTAGAAAGATCAGGAATTATTGTAGCTGAAAGTAATGAAACACCATATAAAAGAACTCTATGTAAAATTTGTCTATAGTCATCATCCTAGGACCTATATAAATAAAGAAGTCTAAACTATAATTGGCCAGAGAAAATGAGGAAAGGTAGGATTCACAGGACCCTGTGGCGGAATGCAAGGGAACTATATTTGAGACCCAGAATCGTAAGTATCTAACATATTTGCATGTGAAACTTAATGGGGATCACTGAAGTAACTTGCCAAAAATTCTTTTTTAAATGATCCAATATGGTCTATGCAGCACTGAGGACCTCTAGGAAAAATATAAAATTGCCTTCTGCCATTTGCTACTTTTACAAAGACAGAGACAGAATAATAAGGGCTTTCTTATCAGATGGATGATCTGTCCATTTCTGAAGCTTGAAGAGCTCTGTATCCTATTTCAACTTACTCTTTTATTACTCACGTGGTTTACTGCTTACCTGAGTAAGCACTGTGAGGGAACAGGCACAGCAGTTCCCCTCGCCAGTTCACCAAAACACGCGAAAATATCTGTGACGAGCTACCATGTACCAGGCACAAGTAGAGTGATTCTGAGAAGGTAAGTCAGGGACTGAGGTTCTTATTGCAACACTTAAATCTATCTATTACCACTGCCAAAAGCAGCTAGAAGCAAGGCTGAAATAGTTGTGAAGAACTTCTGAAAAATTAGAAAATATTTAAAACTCAGCTTCTTACATGCCCTGGAAATAGAAAGCTTGGGCCTGCCAGCCCTTCTGAAACCTGGATCCCATATTGTCAAAGAAAAACTACAAGAAGCCTATATGTTCCCTGGGCCACAGCTGCAATTGAAAAAGAGGGCTGAAATGACTTCGTTGGCACCCACTGAACACTGAAAGGTCAGTTCTGCCCTAGTATGGTTCAGAGAACGTAAAAATCAACCCAGATGAAAAACAGAAACGATTCTGACAAACTGAGGCAGGAAAAAGTTCAAAGGTGTTTTACTCAAAGACATGTTCCTCTCTTTCTTTGACAATCAGATGCCTCCAACGATTTTTTTATAGCAAAGAAAACGTTACTCTACAGAGTTGTAATTTTTCTTTATAATTCAGGCAACCCATTTGAAAATCAGGATACTCTAAGTGACTTTCTATATACAGAACTACACACCAAAAATAAGTGCTTGGTTATAGATGATTAATCATGTTCCAAGTTATATTATAAACAATATATTTTACATGGTTCAGAATTCATTTTGATAATTAGGTACATATACACAAAATTACATACTGTCATCAAAACTTAGCTACAACCCACATAGAAGGAAACTCAGAAAAAATATACTTATGAATATGATTTCCTGGTTAAAGACTAGAATATTCTGACCAATTTTGTTATTTTTCAACAAACAAATTTTTCTAAGTTACGGATTCTTTTTTTTAAGAGGAATGTTTTTGAGCTATAGATTCTTTTAAGAAAAAAAAGCAGAAATAAAAATGTATTTATAAAATACTTAAAAATATATCCTAGCTTAGTCATTATTCATTGTAGGACAATGAATGATGTCTCCATGTCATCAGAAATAGAGACACAACGATCCCAATGATTTTGACCACTCCGTTGCTACAACAGAGAGCCACACATGCAGACAATAAAACGTGAAAAACCAGACAAAACTCTGCTAGCTTTGAGTTTTATCTGTATACAGCAGATTTCTCGACACAAAAGGAATCCTTTTATTTTTTTTTTTTGCATATGGCAAATTTAGTAAAATATGCTTTATTCCAGTAATATAGACAAATACTTCTCTTCAAGCTTATAATACTTTTCATTTTTAAAAGTATTTATTCATTTTCATCTCTTTATTATGAAAACATTTTAAACATACATAAAAGTTGAAAATTTTGGAGTGACCCGAATCTTAATTTTATAGTTAACATTTTTTACCATGACCAGTTTTTGTAATTTGTCCATCTTGCCATTCCTCTATTCATCCATCAGTCCATCTGTCTAAATTCTGACACTTAAGTGCCAGTTAAACAAACTAGGAAATAGCCTGAATCTTTTTGTAAAAGTAAAGGAAAATTCACTTCTTACCTTCAGTAAAATCAAATAGACCAATTTCATATTACCTTACCATCCAGAAATACAGTACGACCTAAAGGAATGATATTGATCTCCAATATAAGGAGATGAAGTGTCTCAGTAGGTACTACTCAGATCCAGTCTCTCTTCCCCACTTTCATCTCTTCTGATTGCATTAAGACCAATCAGAAATATCATCACCACCGCCCATCACACACCTAATCGAACTCTCCTCTAGCCGATACCTTACGACGCCCAGTGTTGTTCTCTCTACCGTTTTGTAACCATTTTATGACCATTTATAGGCAGAAATGAAAACAGAAGAACAAAATAAAACCCAAAATCCCTCCAAACTGCCTCATCACACAAATGCTTGGTTCCCAGAGGACATCAGTCAGTGAAGTGGAACAAAATATTATAACATTTTTAAAATAAAGTTATAAAAAGGGAAGGAAGACTGATAAACCTCATACAAATCTCACGGTGTTCCCATTTAAGCTGGGAAGGGAGTCATGCCAATGAAAGAGTTGGGGCTGTGGGAAAGAGGTAAAACACTACAAAGAAAAAGAGGGGGGAAAAGAACCTTTTCATTGTACATTTGAGACTCAAAGGCAGTACACTGAATCAAAAGGTATTTCAGAAAATAGTGTAACACAAAGTTCTAAATGAGAGTTCCAGAAACTACAGGTTCTTCAATGCCACTGCTGCTTAGGAGATGGATTCTAGAGGAAGTCTGAATTAAGTATCTCGGTTGTAGCATCTAGATGTTTTCTCTTTTATTATAACTTTGGGATTTAAATATGAGGGCTATCCAGAAGTAAAACCAGCCATAAATGCTTCTATTTTCCATATTACATGGCTGGATACTTTCCAGATAGCTCGTATACTTTGTCATGGAAAAACAAAATAGAGCTTTGTACAGCCCCCAAAGTAAAAAAGCAAGAGAGAGACAGGGTTTATATAACCAGCTTTTTACATAAATATTACATCAGGATACATTTCAAATGAAAACACATACACACACAGCCATCTTATCCTCTTTTATTTTAAAATTCATTCCATACTTTAAATTTTGTTGATTTTTCATAAAAGAAGTAAAATCCAAGTCAGCATTAAACACCTCAGAATAATTTTAGTGTTATGTTACCTGGAAAATGCACCACATCACGGAGGGTTACAAAATCCTGTTCTAAAGCCAGTTAAGGCAGTCAATTATGGGATGTTTTGCTGCCGCCTAGGGCAACTAGAAATGGCCATAGATGTTAACTAACTCCCTTTTCAGCAGTCTGAGAAAAGGGAAAAAAAAAAAACTGTAAGTTTCCCCATCTGTTATTTCCTTTTTTTTTTTCTTTTTGGCTGTGGAAAAGTAAAATTATGCAAGAGCTTTTGAATGTAAAGGCTGTGTGTGCTTTTTCCCTTTTTGTCTCTGTGTACTGGTTTTGTGATGTTGCGTAACTGAGTAGGCGGATAGCGTTTACTATTGATTTACACTCTGCCATCTAATGAATTCAGAACACTAAAAAGAAAGGAGTGGGAGGGGGAGGGAGGAAAAAAGAGAAAGAGAGGAGCAGGGAGAGAAAAAAAGAGGAACACAGGGGAGAGAGAAAGAGCTTATTTAGAGAAACAATTTTACTGCTGCGAATAGTTTCATTCTTATTCCCACTACCTCTGACTTAGGGTTTTTGTTCTGGTCTCAGAAAAATGGGTTTGAGTTAGTGACCCCAATATTCCAATCTTATTTCTAATGAGGATTACTGTCAGGTAAATGTCTGAAAGTTTTAATGTGTCAAATTACTTGAGAGCAATTCCACTAGACTGTCACGACTTCTGCATTCACACCTATTTATCATTCTCTCTATGCATTTGTGAACCTGCATCTGTGATAGTCAATGCTATAGTCCAACTAGTTTACCTAAGTCACCATTATTACTTGCAAGGCACATATCAGGGCAAAGAGAAATATGCTCTATTTTTACTCATCTCCTTTATAGGTGCATAAAGAATGTATTTATAAGTCTCTGAATAGGTCACTATTTTGCTTTGGAAGAAGAACTGCCAAATATTATTTTGAACAGAACAGCCCAATACAGGATAATAGAAGAGAAGTAAGCAAAATTAGGAAAGGTTTTAAACTGATGAACAATACTTGTGAAAGAAATTTAAGTAACTTCTTCTATTTTGCCTAAGGAGAGCACTTAAAGTTTAACCTTTGACCTGCATGATTACAGACACCCCCAGTTGTCTCAGGCTGCTCAGTGCATCACATACCATACGATGAGTTCCCGAAGGTTAGACCAGAAGGTAAAGGTGAGGTTGCTCCTGCTGTTAGGCACAGAACCTTCTTGTACCTGACTGCCCTCCTCCTCTGGCTGAGAACAACCATGAAGGTGAGGAGGAGAAATAGAAGTTCTCTTTATTAAGAGCCAGCGAGAGACCAAGGCAGGGAGTTAGTTTCCTTCCTAGATGTGGGTTTGTAAATGGTGACTATGAAAAATCACAGGAGGTCATCCAAAAGAAAGAACAAAAGTCAGGGTTACATTTCTGATCATCCAATGATCTCCTTTCACCCATTTTAGTTTAGAAAATATTAAACAGATGCCTACTCCACCCATTTGTCAGGAACGCCTTAATGACCCATGGCTGTGTGCATAGAGTTTATACCTAGCACCTAGCATAGTGCTTGGCACATTCTCTATGCTCAGCAAATATTTGTTGAAACAGTAAAATGAGTATGGAAAAAACATCTCTGTAGGAAAGGTATACTAGAAAAGCCTCAGGAAAATATATTCCAGGGATTCAGAGGAAGGAAATCTTAGTCTGTTCTTAGGCTGCAGACACAAAATAATGATGTAGAGGAAGTATCAGTTGTTTTGGGGTCAGTTGACTTCAGTTCCATTTTCTTAGAAAAAAAGCTTCACAAAAATTATAATACTGATAACATAGCAAAGTTTTGTGTTCATTTCCACCAGCCTTTTGGACTATTTTTCATTTCAGTCTCGGGCACAGAAAAGTCCATTTTAATTTTCATGGACACATTCTAAAGGAAAAGTCATGAGATATCAACATAATTCATCTTTTAAAAAAATAGTGAGGAGAA
The DNA here is from genome assembly GCA_004026885.1 of Lyroderma lyra. Classification (NCBI taxonomy): domain Eukaryota; kingdom Metazoa; phylum Chordata; class Mammalia; order Chiroptera; family Megadermatidae; genus Lyroderma; species Lyroderma lyra. The sequence continues at coordinate 69,470 of PVJL010000283.1, forward strand.
TGTAGGCATTTAGTAATGGGAGAGAATAAAACTTTTTGTTGAAGGGCAAGGCAGGTTGAGTTTTGATTAGGTTATGTAAATTTAAATTAATAGAAGGGCAACCAAGAATATACTGATTTCCATTTTCTTGGTTAAGAGGAGTTTTTATGAGAAAAAAAATTTCTGGGTTAGAAAATCAGAAATGCCATCTTTCAGTTAATGGGAGAATAAGACCTTTAGAGAAAGAGCTGCGAGTATAATCTCTGAAAATTTCCAGTTGAAACTTCAGCTAAAAGCGAGTTCAGCAACGGCAGCCATAGTCATTTTTACAAAGTGGGGCTGCCATCTTGTCAACTCATATAGAACTAAGCACGTGCATTTCAGTCACGTGCTTCAAAAAGTTTGTTGGTTTGTTTTTTGAAACAAGTCAGTGGGGTAAACTAATCAATCTCAGCAACTTCCTTCGATAAGCACCCTGACAGTACGTCAGTAAGACCATCCCACGTGCTTTTTAATTTCAAGGATTCTTAAACATGGATGAGAACTTGCCAGGCCCCTTCATTTTATATATGAAGATTCTAAAGCTCATATGGTCGTTTTCACAAGGATATACATTTTAAGACAGATCGAGGTCTAGTATTTAAAGCTCAACAATTCATTTCTTCACAGCATAGAATAAGTCGAAGTTGTATAAATTGAGTATTATTTTAAATGCCATGGAGAAAGATTTCTAGCAATTCCTTTACAAGGTAAGGAATCCTTATTTTATGTGAAATGTTCACCTCAAAACTATCTTACATTTAATTTTTTATCTTTAACGCAAGTCTCCTCTTCCTCTTCTTTTCCTTCCCCCTCTTATTTTCTGGATCTTTAAAGAGAATCACTTTTCCTCTGCTTCTAGTTCATGTATGCCCATGCCCACCCTCAAATTCTCCCCTTTCACCCACTTTTCATCTATATCTCCAAATTTCATTTATTACTCTTCCTCAAAAAAAAAGTCATTTTCTTTTTGTTAATGTGCTCTGAGATTCACAGAAATCATAAAGGAAGAAAAATTTTAATTTAGTACTAGACGACAAATAGGCCTTTGGCATATACTTAAGTTTTAGAAAAAGACCAGAAACAGCAACAAGGCTGAGCCACAGTTCCAGCTATCTGGCCTCGGCACGGCCACTAAGCAGACTGGGGCTACTGTGACAAGGACTCTCGGCACAGATGCAGAGCAAAGCCTCACGATTTCTAGATCACTCATTTGCCATTACACCAGGTCACCTTTCTTTTCCCTTTTCTTTCTTTCCATTCCAGCTATTTCGAGACTAGTTATGGCACAGTAGGTGGAAATCCAGAGAAATCCTAGTGGCTTAATGTGGCTTAATGATACCGGCCAAATTCTCAATTTCAAAAAAAGTCAGAAAGGGTTGCATAATAAAATTTCAGTAACACAGAAAGCGAAGTATGAGAAGGTTAAAACAGAACTTCTTAACTTCTTAACAGACATGAGAAGGAGGTCTTTGGGTACAGAAATGTTGCTGCCCAAATCGCTGTCACTAAGATGGTGTCATTTTTCTCTTCTAAACCTTAACTCTTAAAGGGTTTCCAACTTAGCTAAAATGATCAGCTCTAGGCTGAAAACAACTCCAAAATTTTAAAGTGGGAGGTATGTTTTCTCCTCTCTATTCCTTAAAAAACAAAATATTCAGCAACTATTCAGTGATTTCAATCTATTCAGTGATTTCAATGACATCTGGATTCCTACTGTACATGTTTCCCGAAAAAATTGCAGGTGTTAATTAAGGAGCCTAATCTACAGTGAGCTAAGGTGAACAACCCACTGTGGAATGCAGCACATGAACTTGGTAATGAATGGGCAATGAAAGGATGTTCTATTACTTTAAAAGGCTTAATGTACGTCACTGGGATAGATATTTCATTCCCCTTTATTGATGAGAACAATTTCAGTCACACTTTGTTGAAAACTCTCTCACTCCTGTTTGCTAACTAGAAAACATTACAATTACAGGAGGCAAGGATTCCTGTTGGTCTCCTTATATCTCTTTCTTCATAAACCCATTTTCAGGATGCATGTCAGATAATTAATAATTTTTAAAACCCCTTTTCCTATTTTTCCAGCATTTGCTATAATGCCTAATGGGCACAATATGGTGCTATGCAGCAGTGGTGAGGAGGGATAGGAGGGAATCACAGACACAAATTAACATTAATAGGCCAGAAGGAAACTAGCATTTACTGAGTACATATTATACGCCACCTACTTGATTAATATTATACCATTTAACACTAAGCCCCTGTGAAAAAAGATTGGCCTAAATTTCGGAGATTAGCACCTACTGAGAGAGCCATTAGCTAAACTTCTCAAGGACTCAGATCTAATGAAAGTCAGGCAGGTGAGGACCAGGATCATGTACTTTCAGCCCACACGTACTGTAATGTACCACAAAGCCACAGCAGAATATGGAGCCATCTAACCAAAAAAAAAAAAAAAAAATCTCGATGCCAATCATGAGATGCCACCACATGCTCCGAGTAGATTTGGGAAGTGTAAATGACTCTTAAAAAGAAACAGGTTCTTACTTTGTTCTTGGCTCTGTTAAGTTCCTATTTTCCCAATGCATATTTGGAAAATTTTCCTTGTCATAGAGAAGGAAATGTACAATTTTCCAGAAATTTTTAATACAGATCAGATACATAAATATTTATAAAAATTCCTTTAAAGATGTATACTAGATAAAAGCTTAAAAATATAATACATATAAAGTCACACGAATACAACATTAACAGTACAATATGTGTGTGTATGTGTGTCTATGTGTTTGTGTGTGTGTGTGTGTGTATACAATCTTTTTCTCTTTGTCAAAACTTTTGGTAACTACTATAAAGTACTTGAAAAATCTAAACAGTAAATACATTAAGCCAGGAGAAGAGGAAAAAAAACCCCAACAAAGTACCAGAAAAGGAGTATAAATATATGTGTGTGTATGTGTGTACACATAACTTCCCTGAGAATTTTAATCTTAAAATATTTCTTACACTAAATAGGTCATAATGCTTTAAGTCTAGATTGTGTGTGTAATAATAAAGAAGTCTTCCTATGATTATTTTTCAAAAGTCTATTTTTCTTTACTGAATCTTTCATATGTAGATATATTATTATTTTATAATAATTATAAATAAACACTTGTGGAAAATAACATTAGAACTCATCAGATAAATAGCAACAGTTTTTAAGGTTCTATGGTTTAAAGGACTGTACAGTTTACCCACTTTACACATTGCTATGAAGCATTCTTTCAAAACAATTCATAAAAAGGAAAGTATACTCCATTTCCTCACACAATACAGATTTTTTGGTATAAATCTTTGATAATTTTATTCTTGTGTGTATGTACATGTGTGTTATGTGTGTTTTGTACATGTGTTTTGTACTATTCTCAAGACTTTTAAAAATATATTAAAATCATAATTCAGTGAAAAAATTTAAGAACAAAGTAATAACAGTAGCCAAACAGATATGAAAGGAAGACTTCATAGTTCTCTAGGCAGCATTAATTTATTCTACCACTTATAATGAATTCTACTGTTTTGTCTTTCCCTCTTCTTCCTCAAGTCTAAACTTGATTGGGAGCAGAAATTTAAAAATGACTTCTGGTTTAAAGAAGTACAAAAGAGGAGAGAACTAGAACATCTTTCTGTCCTTCTTTCCTCATCCTCACAAGGAGAAGCAATACTAAACTAAACAACAGAAAAAGCAACAACAACTCAGATGGTTTTGTGGTATTAGGCAAAAGCAGGATTTGTATCTGCACATTTTCAAGGGCTTCCTTTGAATTTTAGCTCATCTGGATGTTCTTAAAACAAAGCTGAAGAAGAGGTGCAATCTATTTAGGGAAATAGATGAGATTTGGGGGAAAAGAGAAGACACTCCCTATTTTCATATAGTGCTTAAACACATGACCAAGACATAACTTGCAACATTAAAAATATTACAGAGTTAACTCGACCCTGTTAAAAATAACTCACAATACCCTCTCCACTGAAACAAAACAAAATAAAGCCAAAAACTCACAACCAATTATTTCGACTGGTGAAAAGAGTGACCTGAAAGTAGCAGATGGAAGCCCAGTTTTACTCACACAACACACACAGTAAATACATTTGCAAGCGTTCCCTCAAAAATAACAATGGTGACTATGGCCTTGCGCCTCGAAACATCTCCTTTAGGGGAGTTTCCTTAAAGACATCAGAGGGCTTGTGAAAAATAAAGTAGAATGAAACCAACTCATGTGTCCATACTTAGAAACAGGAAAGAGCTGCCGATCACAAGGGGCAGATAAAAGGGATCTTGTTACCTTTGTCAAGTCCTTTCTCAGGACTAGAACAGGTGTTCTTTTCTTATGTATTAGTTTTGTTGTCCCATAGTATTTTTAGGAAAGGTGACATATCTGTACTCCTAAAATCACCCTGCTATATAGCATCTAAAAACTTACATAGATCAAATAATTGAAAGTAACAAATCTTCCTGCTAATTATTCCTCAAAGTTGAAAGAAAGGTTATTGTCTTACCTTGCACCATGCCTTCTGATCTGACAGTGTCATTCAATCAATAATTTCAATGTCAGTTACTGATTTTCAATTCTTTTATTACAAAGACTTCAAGCAATAATGAAATGGTGCCGCTCTGCTTGCTTTCACTGTATATAACGTCTATATTTATATGCTTTGCTTCTATTTGGATCTATATTTATCTGCTTTATCTGCCTACAGTACATCTGTTTCTCATACACACAGACATATATTTATATATATACATACATACTGTATATAGATATATATGTGTTATATATAAACACACGTACCCACAAAAGATGTATGAATGTATGTTGGTGTGCTTACTTTAATAAGCAGGCAGGTGCATAAATACTCAGACACATGACAAATACACAAAGAATGCAACGTACATGTAAACATAGTTGCCCAGGGAAAAGTGCGTCTTAACAATAGGCCTGCCTGTGACACTTGGCTGTTTGCCTCGGAGACTCACATTCTGCTGAGTGACAGCCATGGATTACTCCGGAAAGGAGAAGAATCTTCTGATGGCAACACTATACGTAAATAGAGACTCCGCATTCTTAACTGACTCATTTTAAAGATGAGGAAAGTGAGACACTGAGAGACTAAGAGTAGAGATTTACAGCTTTCTAGTGGCAGAGCTGGAAGTAGAACCCAGGTCTCTGCTTTCTAGACAAACACTATGTGTGCTATGCTGCACTGAAAAGATGAAGACTGTTTCCTCAAACCCAGTAGTATCTTCTAATTTCCAATCTTTCCTACTTTTTCCCTTTCTTTGGGGCATGAAGTGTAAGCAACCAACATTCTCTGAGGGTCGGGCACTGTTCTAAATGTCTTAAATGTGCCATCTCATTTAATCTGCACAATATCTCTGTAAAGTAGGTATTATTATTTATGTCCATTTTATAGATAAAAAAAGAATCTGAGGTTTGCTGAGTTAAATAACTCACTGAAAGCTACATAGCTAGTAAGAAAAAGAGGTAACTCCAGGGAACTCTACAGCCCGATTCCCCACTAGATCACGATACTTCCTTAACACACATCTGAATTTCCTAAGAAATCTCAGTGCCATCATAGCCTAACCTACCTAAAAATTTAATAACTGGTCCGTTTCAGGATGCATAATAAGCCTCAAGCAGAGATTCTCTCAGGAAGGGGCGAAGAACAGGTATGAGTTCTCACACTCCCAATATACAGTGCATACTGTGTATGTAAAACTGAAATACGCAAAATTCAGGACAAAAACATTATCCCAAGGGTCGTCTTACATGATTTAAAGTCTTAATAACTTCTAGTCTGAACACTGCATGTCTTTTTCATCAAAGGATTACAGCAAATTGACAAAACTGACCCAGATGGGAAATAGAGTCACAAGAAGGCCAAGGGAGGAGAGCGAAATGAAGAAAGAACCGTATCCCCTATTCTTCTTCCTCTTTGGGGGCAACACTTCCAAAACCAAACAGCCATAAAAAAATACAAAGCCAGTACCAAAAGTTGGTATTTCAGCCCCCATCAAGTGTTAAGAGCAGATTCAGAAAAGAAAACTATTTGACTACATATGGTAAGGTAATTTTATACAAATTTCCTCAGATTGTCACCAGTCGTGAGCTATCCCTACACACAGGAGTTTGACACTTTGTTCAGCTTACACAGCACCCAGCGCTAGAAGGCGCCATGTGGATCTGTGAAACTCCCTGGGGAATACTGCGTCCCTAAGCCAAGGAACAGAAATTACACTGATCCATACATGCAGCTCTTCATCTGTGACATATTGATAATTACTCTTCATTTGTGAAGTAAATCCAAATCATAAAAACACGTTTCAGCCATTTGTCACAAACAGGGTACATTTATTTAACTCTGTGAGCACACCATCTAGCTGTTGTGTACAGGACATGGGAGCCATCATAAGACAGGTCCTGATACTGTGGAAAGATTATGGCCATGAGAGAGAAAGACTGACTTGAGTTTGAATCCCACGTTTCCCCTTATTAGCAATATAGATTTAGGCATATCAATTACGCGGCTCTGCATTTCAGTTTCATCACCTGTGGAATGAAGAATAAAACCACGTATTGTACAGGAAATTGTGAGGACCGGAGACAGTTCCAGGACAATGTCCACCTCACAAAGAGAACCATGAAATATTAATTATTCTATGTTTAAGGCAGCCTTCTGCCTGTAACTTTTCGTCTGTATAAATGATACAGAACTCTTCTGGAAGTAAAAGAAGGTATGAGGGGCTTTATATGCTGGCTTAATCAAAGGCAAACTTTTTGGTGATCAAGTAGGTTCCAAATAATGATAGAAATAAAAGCATTTCACTGTGTAACATTTTCACTGGAAGATCTTAACATACTTGATTACCTTCAACTTCTGTGATTGCTGGTACTCTCACTTAACAATTGAGCAAAATCAAGCTCAGAAATACATTCCCCAAATGAATAATAATTTTAAAAAAAAACATCACTGGCAGGGGTGAGTAGAATATCTGTCTTTAACATCTAAACCCCATAGTGTCCTGCTGAGTAATAACTACTGCAAGGTCACAGATACAAAGGGCCATGCTTTCCCCAAAGCCCTTTGAAATTATTCACCGAGGCCAAAAACATTAGGTAATGCTGTGTACATCTGCTGAGATAAGAAGGGTGAGTCAGGGTTAGGTCAGGGTTTCAGGTCACAGGGGTGGAGTGAAGAGTGACTTTTAGATCAAATGATGAGAGCAGTTTAATTTTAGCAGAGAACAAGCAATACAATATTTAATATAGGAGGAAAGAAAGGGGAGACAACCACAGCCAAGGGAAGGTAGGTGGGGACACAGGCCCTGTGGGGCTCAAACGGGTAACTGGGCCTCAAAGAAGAAACCCTCCCCCATGCGCAGGCACTGAGAAGCGAACAAAAAAGCCCAGGGTGCAGCATAAATCCTGCTGGCCCAATAACACACACAGATGTTCCGCCATTGTTTTCTTTTATGCACATTTTAATTAAGAGATCAGAATCAAGCATTAAAATGTTATTAAATGGCTTGTTTACATTTTCAGTATACATCATTTATTATGCGTTTCCTAAATGTGTGCATATCTATTAGGAAGGGCTATTTGGAATTTTTATGTCACTGTTAAAATTGTCCCTCTAATTCAGGCCAGTTTTAGCTAACCAAGCAGCCGAGGAAATCCTTTCCACTGAAAGCAACGGAATAGGGACTCTCACTTCTTTCACGTTCCATCACGCACTGCCTGTCCCCCATCACACAATGCCCGTCCCCCATCATGCCTCCAGACACAAACTGCACTACAGAACTCTGACACTACAGCATGTCCCAGATCCACTGCAACCTTGCTGACTTTTCATCAGAGGCCTAATTTCAAATACCGTCCCAGTGTCCTCACAAGAGAAGTCTCCACACGTCACACCCTTCCCTAAGTAGTTCTGAAAACCTCAGGCACTCAAGGCGCTACCACAGGGAGGAACCTAGCTTCTTAGCAGTGGTGTAGGCTTCCCTGGAGGAGACACCCTGGGAGAAATGGGAATGGGTTGAGTTTTTCTTTTTCTCTCCTCATCTCATCTTTCTAGTATACCACTTACCTGTATTTACCCCTGCAGGAGTCCCTTATGGTTTCTACATTATTCTAGAATTGAAACAGATACCCACATTTCCTGTTCTCCCCAACTCCACAGACATTAAGACTTACACAGTCCACCTGCAAGTGGGGATCACGGGGGTCCTGTCATTTGCCTGTAAGTACTCTGACACAGGTATTGTTGTAGGAGCCCACTACTCGTATTATGCCGTATGAATCACGGTCCATGAAATTGCAGGACTTACTGTTTTGTGCATGTTGAATTGGCGATGAGCATACTGTGAGTGCCCCGTCAGTCCCAATAAGACAGGCACGTTTCTTTTCTCCCACCCTCCCCTTGTCTTCCATGCTCCCTTCCCCTCTCCCCTCCCTCCTTCCTTCCCTCCCTCACTTTCTCCCTTCTGTCCTTCCTTTCTTCCCTCATTTCTGTTTCTTTCTTTTTCCCTCCCTCTCTTCCTCCCCCTTTCCTTTTGTCTTCTGTTATCCTAAAAGAAATGTTTGCACAGAGCAGGCACCACACAGGAACGCATTCTAATCCCAATGTAAAATTATATTCCTTGAACTGTTACTTCTGCAGCATAATCTACAGAACTGTTTCTACTACTATGAGTAGAGCCTTGAGGTAAGAGTTAAATTGAGTCACCTATAACTGGTGGAAGACTAGAGATGACTCAGAGAGTAACGGCACGACTTTAAATCAAGTCTGTTTTGGATGGAAATTTTAATTTAAAACACGTTACCACAGAAAGAATAAAACTGGTACAACTATCTAGAGAGTGTCGTAGCAATATGTATCAAAAACTTAAAAAGATAATGAATACTACTTGACCAGAAATTTTACATCTAGAAATTCATCAAAAGGAAATAACCAAAGATCTACATAAAGATTTAGAAGCAAGAGTGTTCATCATGGCATTACATACAACTGTGAAAAACTGGAAACTTTCGTCTGACAATAAAGGGTTGATAAAATAAGTGATACAGTATGTCTATATATTGTAACACAATGCAGTTATTAAAAATCACATATTGAATGCTACTTAATGACGTGAAGAAATGTTTTTGAATATTCTTAAATGAAATATTAACCTACAATATGCAAAGGCTGATCTATTGTTTAAGTAAATATTGCTAAGTTAAATATTGTTTAAGAAATTACACATGTGTACACACATAGTGGAAAAAGACTAGAAAATATGTTTGAGAACAGTGGAAGTGGTTGTTTCTAGGCAGAAGAATTTTAAATAATTTTTGTTTATTTTGAACTTTTCCATAATGATAGCAAAATATTACTTAAAATAGTAATCTATACAAAACTTCCTTCCTTAAAGCCTAAAAAGTGACTTTCCATATAGGTAATTTTGCTCTTAGGAGTCTCCCTTTGCCTATTTTATAGATAGTATGCATTGTTTTAAAAAATCTTAAGTGTTTGAGGCAATATAGTTAAAATAGATATCCTACCTCTTAAATGAAAACCTTTAATAGCCCTATGATTTTAGCGTTATGTTTCTCCTTAGAAAAATTCTAATGGCCTGTGAGTTAATTATATGGAATCTTAAAAATTACAATAAGGCTTCGGTATCTATTGCTCCTAAAGTCCTAAATTTTGCTTTCAATTCAGGCTCCATAGTAGCAATTAATATCATTAAGTTTTATTATTGAGAACCACAGCATAATACTTTTGTCCTTTTTCCAAACTCTTATTTATTTCATTGATCCTGTATTTGTTCGGTAGGTGTTGGTGCTGTAGAGAATGCATGAAAAATATAGAAGCAATTTTCCAGGGAAAACCATCACAGTTTTGGTCAAATAAGGAGGCCCTTCGTTCAGTGCAGTCTAATTCCCCGTGCAGAACGTGATGTAATTACCACAGCACTCATACCTGCAGCTCCCTGTAAGAGATGCCACCCCTTCCACAGCCCTTACTCAACCATCCAGCCACATCCAGCCACAGGTGATTGTGCAAGGGACCATAGAAATAGGAAGAAAATGGAGAAGCCATGACAGGCCACAAGTGGTTCCAAGTCACAAAAGAGGAAAACAAAATTGAGTCTATTCATACTAAAGTAAAAGAATTAGGCATACTCATAGATGTGAAAAGCTACGACATGATTCTTAGTCTACTAAAAAGCAAAGTTCCATGAACTCCTATTGTAAAGGTCCCTGGAGCAGCCCTGGATCTGGAATGACCTCAGCAGCACCTCTCTTTAGAATTCCTTTATTGTGCCATCTATATCCCAAAATGTATCCCTGTCATTTGAGCAAGCTGAGTCTTTTTCCTTTAAATAAAATAATAATAATAATAGCATCTGATATCCAAACTTTGAGATTTCATTAGACTCCAAGTCACAGACTGTTTTTAAACCTGAGTTTTTAAATTTCACCACAGAAATTTCAAATAGCTAAAGTAGAGCATCACAAACATGTGTCAGGCCTATGGGATTATACATTTACATGTCCATGGTATACAATAGTGTAGCAACTACCTACAAAGACAGACAGTTACTTTTGAAACTATTTTGCAGCTTCTGAGTTCCTACTGAGTAATGACAGCAAGCTAGATATGAACTCTCCAAATATCCTCTGAAAGTAATGGAGAGCAACGAGGGGAGAAAATGAAACCACAACGTACGCCTGTAACATAACCAAAGACGGAGAAAGCTACCAAATCCAATTTCTGTGCAAGCCGGGAAATAAATATCCTGAAACAAAACGAGCCACCTTGGGGCGTTCACACTAGGGTGGTGACTGGAGACGACTCTACCTACCAGTTCAGGAGAACAAATGGCCCTAGTAAATACCCACCGCGTTGGGAAGGAGGTATGTTCTGGAATAAGTTCGCTGTGAAAAATACAAGTGCCAGGGTCCTTCCCCAACCGATGGCATCGGACTTCCCAAAAGTCATACGCAGGCATCCATATTTTCAAGCTCCCAAAGTGATTCTGAAATACCCTGGAGATGAGGACAAATGTGCTATTGGGCAAGTTCAATCATCATAAATTCGTCTCCCTTGACTATACAAACATAAAAATTCTGTTCCTTCTGGGTATCCCTGTTTTCCATCCCTGGTTCTTCCCAAAGAGAAAGTTAATTTATGTGTTCTGCACCTGCTCCTGACTTCTCCCTGTCTGGAATGCCCTGCCTGCTCCTTACTGTTTGTTTAAATCCTCCTCACTTCTAAAATTGGGCTCAAGTTTTACCTTCCTTCTTCTAACCCAGGCTGATTCTATCAACATTAATAAACTACAAAATATGTGGTTTTCCCTTCTGTCCTATATCATTATAGCAACAATAATTTATGTTTATCTTACATCTCAGTGGGATCATAAACCATATGTGTCCTCAGGAAGTGTCCATATGGCTTTGTTGGTACCTCTTTGCTATATACGTCCAGGACTTCCCAAAGATAGCAGAATGAATGAAAGCACCATTTGTATATTCATCACCAAATAACATAGAGTATGCGTTTTTACCCCCAAACTTCTCAGTATCCATTCATTGTACTCTGTAGGCTTAGATTCTAAAGGAAGTACATAGGCAGAAATGGGGAAAAAAAAAACCAAAAAAAAAAAAAAGAGAGAGAAAGAGTTTGCATCTGCAACCCTAATTCCTCCTCTGAGCTCCTGAGTCATCTGTCCAAATGCCTACTCAATTTCTTCTCTTGGATAAGAATCTCAAAGTCAACACGCCCCCCAAGTTAATTCAGACTCATTTCTGCCCCTAAACCTGCTCCGTACTCCCCACAGCTCCCAACTCTGAGGAGTTCACGGCATTACCCTTCATCCAGTTACTCTGGCCAAATCGCTGGGACATAATCGCACCTGATGTTTCTCTTCCTAATCGATACCACATCAGTTCCCCCAGAAATTGCCTTGAAATTGCCTTCAACTTATTCAGAATTGAATCACGTTTCCTCCCCTTCAGTGCTACTGCCCATCTCATACTGGGCTCCCACAATAATTTCTAACCGGTTCTCCTGCTCCAATCTTGATTCCCTTAGTCTAGTCTCCATAGAGTAGCCACAGATGCCTTTTAACCAAAAATTAGATCATGCCCCCTGTTTAGGGCTTCCTGTCAGGCTTTACCATGGTCTATGTGATCTGGTCCCTACCTAGCTACACGATCATTCTTGCTTCACTCCACTCAAGCCACACACGTCATCTTATTCTTCCTGGAATATTTCAACTGTTCTTAACTTACTTTATAATATCTATTCCTTCTGCCTAAAATCCTCTTCCTCCCAATCACCAAATACTTGGCTTCCTTCTTATTAAAACCTTTGCCAAATGTCTCCTGCTCAGAGAGAACCTCCCTACCCACCTACCTTATTTCAAATAGCACTTTCTCCACCATCTATCCCTATTTTCTACCTCCTTACTCTGCATTGCTTTCTTCCCATATTTTACCATTATAATACACATTTTTTGTTTACTGAATTATTGGCTCTCTTTCCTTCCACTACAAAGTAAATTTTATAAAGGACTTTGTTTAGTTTCTCACTACATTCCCAGTAATTAGAACAGTGTCTGAAACATTATAGATGGTTGATAGATATTAAGTGACTGAATGGTAAGTGGAGGATTAGAGCATTCCAGTACTTATAAATCTCATCCCAGTCACATCAACTTGAAGCAGAAAATCTTTATTTTGCATGGTGTAGTAGCTGCTCTGGGTTGTCCCAGAGGCCTCTGTCCTTTCCGTTAGACTGCACAGGCCAATCTGAGCACCCAGCTACCTGGTAGAGCTCAGGTCTCAGGAGAAGGTTCTTGGGAGAAGTAAAGTCAAATTAGATACTTAACTAAATAAAAATAATGTTTCTTTTGAGTCTATAAAGGGAGACACTTTCCCAGCCCAAATGGCCCTGGTGACTTAGACTGGCATGGAACGCTGACGTGGCAATGTTGTGCTCGAGGAGCTCCCAATCTGAAGAGGGGATGAAGTTCCTTTTATACTCTTTGTTTTGTACGAGTAACAAGTATAACTCATCTTTATATTCACAATGTTCAGAACATTGCTGAGTAGACTGTAGAGCTTCAATAAATGTTTATTAAACAAATGAACAAACTGATCCGTGAACAAACAGTAACAAAATTTTAAGCGTTACTCTTTTTTTGTCTAAGCTTTGTGATAGTGCTAACTAATCTCAGTGAATAAAGCAATTGCCTCAATTAGACATATGCTATATAAAATTCATCCTTGCAGCTTTTTTTCCCTCCGTAGATTAGATTGAAAAACTCATTGTGAAGGACCAATGTCTTACCCATCTTGTATCCCCAGCTCTTAGCATGGTGTCTGGCTGTAAAGGCAGAAAAACTCCAAAGCAAAGGATAGAGAAGTCAGAAGTCCTGGCAGGAATCAGTGAGCATTAAAGAACGCCAGTCTAACATGATTATCAGATGTTAGGTGGTGAAAATCACGCCAACTAACATATGGATTCCTACCCTGTTTCTATGGAAGACTTGAGCTCTAAAATTATTTCCTGAACACAGGGATGAGAGCTGATGCTGACTATTTTACTACGAGACTGCTACTTTTCAGAATATTGCTGAACAAAGTGCTAGACACTCAATGCATGAAAACCTACACCTCTTAACTCTCTCTTCTGGTTAGGTAAAATGCTTTAGCAAATGGATGTTATAAAAAAAAAAAATGGTTCCTAACAGCAGTTTGTTCACGAAACATGGAAGCCTTTTCAAATGTAAGATGAAATATAAATGCCTATTAAATCAACATGCCTGTGAGCGTCCATCACAGTTAGGGTGACCAGTTGCCCTGGATTGCCTGAGACTGAGGAGATTCCTGGGACGGAGGACTTGCAGTTTTAAAACAAGGAAAGTTCTGGGAAAGCCAAGATGAGCTGGTTACCCTAATCACAGTATGACTTGCTAATGTAACGATCAGCTATTTATATGTATTTATTTGTAGGATTTACGTATTGATGCATAATATATGATAGACGACTAGGGATTAGTGGGCTACAAATACAAGAGGAGTAAGCATTTGTCTTCTCTGAGCACACCATACGAAGTGAAAATCCCTTCTTTCTTTTCCTCTCCATTTCCCCCCCATTTGAACCTCTTACGTATGCTTTAAAAGTGTGTGCTTCTATTGATTTTTATTATAGTCAAGGGATATTAATTTGGGGTGTTAGGGCAATTTCCTTTTCTACAGAAGAAAGGGAAAAGTGAGAATTAGCAATGGAGACTGGTCTCGATTGACGCACGGGCTCATCTGTTTTTCACAACCCTAAATGTGGTAATTTATGATGGTGATGTCACTGTGAGGAGTTAAAATTTTCCTAACCCGGAATGAGTGTTTTCTACCTAGTCCAGAACTGAACACATGTAGATTAAGTTACAAAATCCAAGGTGAGGTCTCCAAAACTATCCTGGCCCAAGTTCTGCTGAAATATTTATGAAAAGACAAACTGGGACAGCCCCTGGTGAACCCCTCCAGATCCTGAGTGCTCCCTCACACGCATCAGCTGGCTTTAAGAAGGCTCCAAAATAGTAGTTGATCTACGGACGCTTCAAAATAGCAGTTGGTTAAGGAGGCTTCAAAACAGTGGTTGGCCTTTGGGCACAGAAAGCGTTCACAGGCTGGGTACAGTGTGGAAAGCACTGCCTTTCCCCGAATTCACGTCGCCGTCGCCGAGCTTTAACTTCGAAGGGCAATGTCTTCTGTCTAAATATCTCTGGTCAATCTTAGCAACTAGACCTACTTTTGAGGTTCCATTTTTTTTTTTAATGTCTTTTAAATTTAATGATCAAGAAAAAAATATCTAAATTTATAATCATCATAAAGCTGAAATTAGGAAAGAAATTCCATTTGATGTGAGTTTTTTTTGTTAAGCTCCCATGACTAAAAAGATCAACAGTTACCTACATTTGCAATATTTATGCCTCCCAGACTCGGTGTAATGAGTTTCATCTCTGATCGAATTTTTATAAGTGACTTTCATTTACCTGTGAAATAGAAAGCTTTGGTAGGCTCTTGCCCTAAAGAATCAGATGCAAGAGTTAATTCTACTGCAGGAACAGAAGAAAAAAAATCATCACCCTACTGTGCCACTACTGTATTCCTCTGCTTTTTGCAGGGAAGGAAAGCTATGGCCGTAGATATAAATATTGAAATAAGTGAAGTTCAGAGTCCTGATTAATAAAAACCCGAATATCAGTCTTCAGCCCTCTTCCATTAAAAGCCCGGTATGTCCTCTTCACTTTGGCCAAATGCCCCAGTTACAAGAATTCTTCCACAGGATGAGCATGTTTCAGAGCAAACCCTGGCCCTAACTGATGGTTTAGAAAAGCCCAACCCCACAACCCCCTATTCTGTGCAGGGCTTTGGTGGAAGCCAGTTCGCCCAAGCAGGGGAGACCCGACTTCCTCCGTCAGGCTGGCTGGAACCCAGGTCATACCACTTCGGCCCAAATACAAAACCTCTGCTTTTCAATCTCTTTGTTCTCTTGGATGTCACTGCTGCCTGCTCTATTCGCTTCCTTTTATAGTCTTTCCTCACCAAGCATTTCAGGAAAAAAAAAAAAAAAGAAAGAAAAGAAAAAAGCTAAATAAAGATCACAGCCTGTTCCATTGTGTCCCCTTCTTCTTCGTCTTCTTTTCCATTTGTGCAATGTTGTGGCACCTATTAACTACCAATGTTTTCGGAATGACATTATACAAGGTGCAGGCTGTACCACTGTGCCCTAAAAATATCAACAACTGCATTAGTCTCACAATAATTAATGGCAGGCATTATGCAAATGACAACTTTTTCGCTGCAAAATAATGACATTTCTTCATTTTGAGCAGAGTTATGCAAAACAATGAATTTAGGATGATAAATCACACAGGAGAATTAAGAAAGCCATAACGTTCCTGCCCAGGCAGGCAGAAAGATAGACAGACCAACAATTTAGAAGACATTGTTTGTTCTCACACCACTATAAAAAATCATAGCCAGTCGGCCATTAATGTGTGTGAAGGTTTTTTTTCCCTTCTCCCCTTTAGGCAACAATGCATAAGGGGACGCTAAATTCTAGCAATTGGATCATTACAAGTCACAAGCAAATTTTTCTTTATTAACCTTAATAAGTCATTCACTCAGAGACTATAGTCATCAGGCAAATAAAAAGTATCACATGCCATTCTGCTACACATTAACTAATTCCTTATGCAAACATCACAACATATAGCAATTACTGCCGCTCAAAAAAAACAAAGTCATTTTCAATTTATTTTATTGCTTTTATACTTGGCCATTTCCTGTAGCACATTATCGTTTCTTTCCATAACAACCCGAGGTGGAATGGTGAAGAATTTAAGTAGCAATGAGCACTTCCTCTAGCCATCTTTGTCATACCTTTTTCCCTTCCTGGGGCTGCTAAAGAAGGGGAGGCATAGGGTAAGCGTGTGCTTCCTCACAGCAAATCTCCAACAGGCTCTAACTGAAATGGCACATTCATTCCCTAACAAGTCTGTCTCCCACACTTTCCACCCTAATGCTGACAGCTTTCCTTGATTCTGTAAAACAAGGTAAAAATGTAGGTTTAGATCTGCCACGAACAGGACAACATTAAAGTCAATATATTCGATGTTAACCTGAGAGATGCCCATTATGGTTAATGAGAATTATGAGGCTAGTTCGTCATGCTTCACTCCCTGCAGAACCTGTTCTTTCAAGAGTTCTAAGTGAAGAGCAATAATAAATATTGAAAGCCCACCCCCCACACTGTGAAATGAGCCTTCTTTGATTTTTCTTTTTTATTTCATAGCATCCTTTACCCAAGGCTCCCAAGATATGAAACAAATACTACATAAACCTTCAATTGGTCAGTAGATTTTTTTAAAGCCCATTTTACAGACTGACAGGTGGACTCTGAGCAACTGGGAGCTTTTCACAAAGTTGGACAATGAAAGAGGTCAGATCTGACTAACTCTCCAATGTTGTAACCTCTGAGGCCCATGGCCTCCTTCTCATAATCATGAGTATTCTTTCCTGCTGTTAGACAATTATGCTGAAAACAGCCGCTACATGTCTCTTATCACACAATAGGATCATCATCTCCCTCTGTTCTCCTAAATCCACAATCTCTTCCCCACTTTTTAAGGTAGAACACTTCCAAAATACATGAGGGAAAAGCTTCCTTTTCCGTTTCTCTTCCTGAAGGTAATAACATTTTGCAGCTCTCCTTAAATAAAATCCAGCCCATGCTGGATCAATAAGAATGATGCCCATTTCCCTAATGGCAGCCGATTGCCATTTGCTATTCAAATCAGACTAGATAAATTACAGTACATGCCAGGGAACAGGCCAGTGAATTAAGACAGGCCTCCAGAGGACCAGCGATATTATTAATCTTTTAAGACACTATCATATTTCTTCTTGACAGTGTACGTAGACTCACAGACACACTGCACCCAGATTGAAATATCAGCTGCTGAAAAAAATCAATAGTGTTAGAAACACTATAATTTTTGGTCTGCAGGGCCTACACTATGCAACACATGTACCCCTGTGTGCCATCCCTCTCTCACTTCCTATTTCCCATTTCCCACTCCTACCTTCTTGCTCTTCCATTTCCATTCTCTGCCTTTAAAAGCCTGTAAGCCCAGATGACGAGATATTATTATACAAAGGAGTTGTGACTGCTAACACTGGTCATTGTGGTCAGAGTGTTGATTTTCCATGGGCTGTCTGAAATGCAATTTCACTAGACTGGTAAAATATTTTCATGTGGGACTGTTATTTCTATGCACTTTAATATAGAACCCCAACACTGTGCACTTGGTTTGGTTTTAAGAAGAAATGCAGGATATTCAGGGAGGCAGCCACGCCCACAAAGTCTTGAGGAAAGTGGATTGAAAGAAAACTAATGGACACCTGGAGTAGAAAAGGGGAAGAAAAGAAAGGAATTTACTGATGAGTAAGAGGAAACAAAGCAAAACAAAACAAAAGACTACAGAGGAAGTAGAGGGAAAGCACTGCATGGTGGGAAGAACCTTTGAATCATATTCTGAAAACCTGATTTTTAGTCCTGCCTCTGCTGTCCACACACTTCAAGACTGTGCCAGTTAGTTAATCCTCTAGAGTCTTGGTTTCCTTATCTGTTAAATACAACAATGTCACCACCTGCCTTGTCACAGTCTTGTGAGAGTTAACAAGTTGTGTATGCTTTCCAAATATAATAAAGTGCTTTGTAAATGGTTAAACATAATATAAATTTTATTTCTACTAGAGAGAGATTTCTGAACTAGTCTGTTGTTTTTCCCTTCAGAGAACTAGAGTCTCATAAACGGACTTTAGATATTATCTGTAAATAACTGGACGGATAGTCAGAAATGTTGGTTAGGCTGTATGACCAGTAGCTTGTAGGACTTGAACTAGAACCAAGACCTGCTGAATCTTAGCCAATACCTTTTACATCTTACCAGACTGGTTTTGCCTTTCCCATATCTTTTTTTTTTTTTAACTCCAGATTTGAGGTTTTTCATTCTTATTTATGCAATTTTTCAATAGAGGAAGCAGATTAAACAAACAAAACAAAAACAAGATGCTTTGGAAATCTCCGTGATACTCTCTTGACTCCAAATTTCTCTCCAGTCGCTTCCCATTTGTCTCCTTGTTTTAATAGCAAAATTCATTGTAAGAATTGTATATATTGGCTATTAATGTATCTTCCTTTCTATTCTTTCCTCAACCTATTCCAATGAAGCTTTATCCACTCCATACCGCCATATCTGCTGTTGCTAAAATGAATGGTCACATTTTCATTTTCATCTTATTCAACTTCTCAGCAGCAATTTCACGTGGTTAACCGACTCCTCTTTTGTGAAACACTAGGTAACTTCTGGGACACCCCTCCTTCCAGTTTTTCCTGCTACCTTATTGGGTACTTAAAACCTATTCCAGTCTCATCAAACATGAAATATATTACCAGTCATTCCATCTTAGGTTACTTCTGATTTGGGATAAACAGCATAATTGGCAAAACAATGGACTCTTAGAAAGTGCTAGTACACATCCAGGTTTTGAATGTTTGCCTTTATGACTCTGAAATCAGAATAGAGCAGAAAAGCTAGTTCTTGGTTCAGCTTGAAGCTTGTTTATTGTTATAGAAAAAATTATTAGCAACCAACTTTGAATCTCCATAAACGATCCTTTAACTAGAAACTTGCTGAATGGACAGATTTCAGTATGTGGGCAAAACACAGAGTGTCTTCAATGGCCTGTAATTTCAGAGACCTCCATATTGAACTTGAAATTCACAGAAGTATATGTACTACTCCATAGTTCTACCAGATTCCCTTAATTGCTCCACCCAGTTTCTTCCAACAATTGTTCCTTGAAGTCGACATTGCAAGAAGTAAAGATGAAACCCATTCCCAAATAAAACAAAGTAACCTGAGTATGGTGTCCATGCTAGGCTGTACCCCTGAGCCCTCACAAAAGCATGAAGGTCTACTTTTAGAACATGAGCTATGCTGCAGCGGTCATTAGGTGGAGCTTCCCTTTGTCCTTGTCTCTGGAGAAGATGGGGTCCCTCCTGACTCATGGATGTGGCTGGAGGGCCACAGGGTGACTTCCCCGCCACATCTGACTCCAAGTTTGAATCATGTTGTAACATACAAGGTCACTGACACGAGAAAGTATTGCCAGATAGTGCAGGGATGATCAAAGCCAAAAATTATCCAAATGTACTTTTTAGAGAAAATTCTAACAACATATTTTAAATGTGCTATTACCAAGAATAAGAATAAAGAATATTTTCTTAAGGAGATGCTCTCATTACTTGCATGTCACCTGCTACCTAGGAGTAGACTCCGGTTCATCTTCCTGCTTAAATTCTCCCACACAGAAAGGCCTGGACCAAGGTCTTGCTTTTATCTAGACTAGAATAAATATTCCATTTCAAGTCATAAGAACACAGTGGCAAAATCCCCAGAGTTAATACTTTTACTTAATTATGCATACATACATGCATGTATGTATAATTGATTTTATATATATATACATACACACACACACACACACACACACACACACACACACACACTTTTGTTTTTATGAGTTGTTCCACTAAGTTAAACTTTAACCATATTAATTCAGGGGAAAATATCCTGGATTATCAACCAACAATTTTGTAAGCAGTTATCTCATGAGTTAAATATTAACTTGAAAGATTTAATTCAAAACTCCAAACAAGCAGGAGGAGCCAAAAGGCCAGGAGAAAGGAGTCAGGGTTTTGCTGTCCGGGTTGTATCGGGTTCCCTTGGAAAGAGTGTGACAGAGTGAGTGAGACGAAGGAATATTTTTGTGGCAGGTGGGCTGTGTGTAGGAATGGGGGTGAAGGGGTTGGGGGAGCAAGAGAAAAGCCTGGAAGACACTAGCTGCTTATCATCAAAATCTCAAAACTCAGAGCAGTGAGGGCAGATCTCATGGAAAATAAAATTCATGGGAATATGAATTCATTGATATGTCCACAGGGATTTGGGGATAATAAAGGTATGTGCTTCAAGAATATGGACACTTTGTTTTTAACCAACATGGGTAATGTATCCAATAAGGTTGGCTGGTCCAAACTGCCTACTTGCTACTGAACTCACGTGGAACATTCTGGGATCACTCTCCCACTAGAAACAATGGAATAAAGACTGATCTTCCTGTTCTCCTTCTATTTACTAGTAATAATACAAAACTGAAATGTCTCCCTGCTGTCCTGAGTTGTTAGGGGCTGTGATTTCAAGTTCTCAGCCATCATCAATCGGTCCATCAATTAACCCTGTGATTAATAGAAACATACCGCCTAAGAAAAACATTTAAAATAGGCAATAGACCAATGTCGGAATGGTATCATGATAAATACTGCCCTATGGTTAGATTTTTGACTCAGAACTTTCAGGAAAATTCACATGGCCAGATAATTTGTACAATCTTTGTATCTGTGATATAGGAGAACATTTATTTTCAAAGTTTTTTGAGGAATGGTTAGAAATTGTTAAGGTTCTTTCTCTCAGTCTTTTAAAGATCAGCTCAGCTTCATAATTAAAAAAAGAAAATACCATTAAAAAATATTCCCAGTGAAGATCTTTTAAGAAAGATTCCCTTTAGCCTTGTAGATGGAAAGTATGAAGCCAAACAATATAAGCTGCTCAAGAGAAGGCTGGGACTAGATGAAAAAAGGGGAAGAAACATGACTATAGAAGGAGCAATCCTTAGATACACATGTGTATCTTATTTAGATTTAAGAAATATGATACACCTTAACAGATCTTACTTTTGATATTGTAAGTATTCATTTAATAAGTGCATACAGATATATGGAAAAATATTTGCACACAGTAGAGTAGACTATACCTTGTACTTGTAGAGCTTTTTTACAGTTTATATGATACTGTCATATAAATTATCTCGTACTTTCTGGACGACTCCAAAAAAATAAAAACAAAACAAAACAAAACAAAGCGGGCTCCATCATCTCTGGTGTATAGATAAGCAAGTATCATTTTACATTGATGCAGTTGGTACAGCATGAACTAGAACAGGTCCCATTAGCAGCCTGGCCATCCATATGAACATGACAAGTGATAGGATAGCATGATAACTGTGAGATGGAAAGATTTGACAAGTGAGTAATCAGAGGAAGGTGATCAAAGAAGGAGACATTTCAAAATATTCAAAAGGAATATAGACAAACACTAGGAAAGAAAGGCAAAATTCAGAGTGATTTGTGGGGAGAAAAGTGTTTAAAAGGAGGGAGAAACTCCAAAATCCAGAACACTTATTCATTTGGCATATATTAATTGTATAGCTACCATGGTGGAGTTTCTCTGGATGCTGCTGGGCAAACAACGATGCAGATTGAGACACCAACCTATGCCTGAGGTACTTAATATCTAGTTATTGAAATAACATACAAAAACAATTATAATACAAAGCAATTCAGATATTGAGAATAGGGGTTTAGAGAAAACAATTCATATCCAAGAGACAAAAGACAATGGAAGTTTCACTAAAATAAATCTAGTTGAATTTTGAAAAAATGTGTAAAATTTGGGAAGTGATAACAAGATTCAGGTTATGTGAAGGACATTAGAAACATGGAAGCAGACAACTGAAAAATATATTTGGAGCAGCAAATAAACAAGTTAGCTGGAATTGTAATGGGAAATAACATTGAAAAGAAAGGTTGAGCCTGGAATGTTAAGGGGGTCCTTGAATATCGGGCTGAATAACTCACTTTATTCTGTGGGCAAAAGAGGTGTATTAAAGGCTTGTAAGTAGGGCACTGACATCATTACAGTGGTATTTTAGTATAAGTAACTGGGAATGATGGGCAGAATAAATTGAAACAGGGAGAGCCAGAGGTAATAGCAGAGAGAAAAGAAAGAGATTGAGAGAGATTGAGAGAGAAATCCATTATAAAAACCCATGCTGAACTCAGCAGTGTAACTAGAAATGGGAAAGAAAATATTCTAGAGACACTGTGAATAAGAAATGATAATTAATATTTATAAAACTTCTACTATGTGCCAGGCACTGAACTATGTGCTTTACCTAGATTAACCCATTTAATCTGCATGCTAACTCTGAAGGGCAAATAACTTTATTGCTTCTACTTTACAGATGAGGATTAATTGCTTTTTGGACTTAAAGTATTAATTTATTAAAACATAAAAGCAACTGAAGCACCAAACTTAAAAGCTCTTTGGAGATAGACACTAGTTGATTCTTCCTTGCTAGTTTCACTAATGTAAATATGGAGTATAGTACAGTTCTTAATTTAAAGATATATATACTAATGAGTTAAATGAATAAATTGGAAGAGTATTAATCATAAATAAGTGAGAATAAAGAGAAGGGTAGAACTGTAGAGTCAAAAGAGTGTGACCCAGAGTCAGATAAATCTTGGTTCAAATCCTGGCTCAGTAACTTTCCAACTATAAGATTTAGGGCAGTTAAAGTATGATAAAGGGTAATAATTCATGGGATAGCCAAGCATCTTTCTAGATTCAGTGCTTCTTTGTAAAGCAGTGGACCATGAAAACCTAGAAATGAATGCCCCCAAAGGCCATTATCTCTGACAGAAGAAAATCTTCAACCCTCTTCTCTTATTGAGTTGAATTTATAAAAACTACATTGAGACTTATAAAAAAATCTGCCAAGTACCTGCCAGTGTTAGAAGAAAATTAAATTATTTCCATAGAAATAAAAACTATAGAGTTTCAACTGAAGGGGATATTTTAATTGCAGGGAGACACTAGCTGAATGGTTTATCTTGGACTTGTGGGTTCAGAGCAGTCAGTGGAATATATATTAAAGGCAAACCAAGATTAATTAGCCTTAAGATTTTATACAGCTTGGCTCTTCCTTCTCACACCTAGTCTGATTCCATCGGGTCAATCTCTTTTTCAATCATGGTCGCTCCCATCTTTTTCTCAGTTGTTGTCATGACAAGCCAATGAGAGAATGGCATACAGATGAAAACAAGGTTTGAATAATTATTGTGGCTGGTTGTTGTTAGAGCATCATTTTATTTCTTCCAATCACACAGGTCCATGGACTTCACAGATCTGTATTTCAGAAAGGGGTAATGCTAATTAGATTATGACATTACAGCAAAGATGGGCAGATCAGACAGAGTGAATTTCACTCAGTAATTAAACTGCACTATCTTTCATGTAAAGTCCAGGGCAGGATTAATGGAAAGGTAGCTCTTTATCATTTCGATTGTGCAGGGATTTGAAGAGTGAGCTCTGATTTGATAGCCAGCCCTGATTGGGGTGACTGGTGACCCCATGCCTGTCTAACTTGCAAAAATAATATCAGATCAAGCAACGTTTGCAGGTTATTTCCTTTTATTTTAATCTAAAGGAAATGTAGATAGATTCAAATACGCTGCCATTTCCATTACCCCGATTTCTATTACAAAAATGCCCATAAAAATTAGTCCTTCCAAACTTCACAGCATTTATAAATGGTTTCCCATAATTCCACTTAGCACCATGCTCTAAGAGTTCCTTATTTCTTGCCTTTTCATTATTTGAGATTCAAACCTGAATATTTGGATAGCCCAAGCAACAGTTTCTCAAACTGCTCCAAGTTCCACTTTCATTTCAAATGACTCACTGTAGAATTTATGAAGAAATTTTACTTCCTTCAATTGCTCCTTTAATGTATATTTCAAAATTCTATTTCAAGTAATGAGTTGGATCATGGATTCTCAATCATGGATGCCTATAGAAGCACCTATGAGGCTTTGTAAACAATCAACCATCTGGCCCCCATTCCAGACCCAATGATTCTGTATCTATAAGAGTAGACCTAAGCATCCACATTTTTTAAAAAGTTTACCTCACAAAGCCATTTGGATTTATATTGATTGATTTAGATAAAAGTGCCTGGCAAACCAAAGTATTAGAACTATGCAGAAGCCTGTTGAAGGCAAATACAATAATTATTTAAGGTTGTCACCAAGCCTCTGTGTCTAAAATCCCTCAGTTTTGAGACTCAAAATGAGTTTTCTGGACAATTTGGTCCACCATAGAAAAAGAGGATGAATCTAAATAGCAATGGTTTTAAAATTTCATTGTGCATAAATATGGCCTGGAAGTGATTGTTAAAAATGGAAACTGCTGGGCCCCAGTCGCGGAGATTCTGATTCAGTACGTAGTGGTGGAATCTCGGACTATGCATTTTAGCAACCATCCAGGTGTTTCTGACTCAGAGTTGAGGATCTTCACTTTGATAAAATAGCTATAAAAAATAAGAATTACCCAAACATTTATTCCCCAAAACTATACAGCGTGGCCTGACCTGGAAGAGGTCCTTAGGTCAGATTCAGTTAGATGAATTTGAGTTATGCACAAATAGAACACATTCACATAGTATAATTATGCTCACACCAGTAAAAAAAATATATTATTTTTCTTCCATTAAACACACTTCCTAAATAATTATTTAACCACTAATATTATCTTCACAATTTTTTCATCACTACTAGGTGCACGTAAGTATACAGGCATGGGTCAAATTCATTATCAACTCATTTCTTACAAAATAATAAAATAACTTTCTGAAAATTGGTAAATTCTTTAAATAAATATAAAGCTATTTCCTCCTTTAAATGCATTATAGAATAAAGTATTTTTGAAATGCATTAATCAAAAATGATGATAAAAATCAATGCACAATTGTGAGTTAAATATTTTAGTGCAATTGATAAATTAAATGAAGATACCCAACCTATAAATAGATCCCATTTAGGATCTCAGGGGGAATTTTAATCATTTTCATTTTCAAGATTTTCCTAAGGAAAAGACAGTGAGACAAATACCAGAAATGTGTTTTGAGTTTGTAATACAATATGTGTACAGATGTGCATTAACTCTCTATATCCTAAAAAGTATTGCTATAAGACAACAGAAGAATCATAATCTCTAATTGCAACTGAGCATACAGTTTAGCTGCAGAGCAAAAAGATACCAATATGAGAAAAGTTTATCAACATTATAAGACAACATAGTCTAGTGGTCCAGTGTGACGCCAAAGAAGAATCTTCTTTTTAACACTATGTGTTAGCATAAGTACTTAAGATCTCAACAATTCAGGCATAATACTTCTCTGAGAGGGTTGTGGTGACTACAGTGAGTACTGAATAAATGCAAGCTGTTGTTTATTGTAATAGTTCACACTTATTATGCAATATATGTCAGGGTAAGGCTTAAATGAATGGTAGAGTCTAGATACTGAAAGCTACAGCAATCCTAAATTCAGACAATGTCTACATAACTGGTAAAGTTTTTGCAAGGAGTAGTATTTGGGTTGGATCATTCAAAATGAATAAGCTTTGGCTAGACAGAGGGACAAAGATGGTTTTAAGCTGGGGGTGGTGTTGATATGAGCTGTAGGTCAGAGGTAAAACATTTTAGGGGCTGTTAAATAGTTTAGGATAAAACTGTAAAAGAATCTGTGATAAAGCAGTAAAGGGTTCTGAATTCCAAAAGTTAATTTTGACAAGTTTTCTTGATAGAACTTAATAGCCCAATATTTTTCCCAGTGTAACTCAAAATCCCTTTGGAATAATGGTTCTCAAATTTTAGTAGTAAGCTTCAGAATCACCGGGAGGACTCATTAAAACACAAATTGTACTCCAGCCTAAAATTTCTGATTCAGTAGGTCAGGGTGAGGGCCACGAGTTGTGTTTATACCATGTTCCTAGGTGATGCTAATGCTGCTGATTACTTTGAGAACAGTGCTTTAGAAGATCAGACAGAGTCAAATAGAGGAGGTTTTCCCTAAAAGTAAAAAATAACTGAAAAACTGAATAACCTTCTTTATTTCTGGTAAAGTTTCATCCTTACTTTCACACCAAGTCACAGAAGAACCTACCTGGGGGTTACCTATGGGAAAAGATGCTTACTCTGACCTCCTGATCTCTCTATTAGGTTGCTTAACTGTGGGAATAGGAGACCCGTGATCCAAAGAAGGCCAGGCCAGCTAGCCTGGAACTTACAAAAGACTTAATCAGCCTTAAGGGTATTCAAGAATCGAAAATAAGGGAGCCAAGTGATGGAAGAAGGTGAGTGGATGTTTTATTCCAAAGAGTCACTATCAATTCATGCAGGACATGTCACACGTGGGCTACACTTAACTGCCTGCCCCATAGTCCACAAACTGTTTCCAGCACACTTCATTCACCTTTGTCTTTTCTTCAGTCAACAATCAGGAATGAGTAGGGAAAGAGCCCTCCCCACCTTGCTGTGGGTCATATCTTGAAGCATCTCCACTTCCTGGTTCAAAATCTTTCTCCAAAGCAAATTTCCACTGTTTTATGTTTAAAAGCAGAAGAAATGAAACACTCCGAGAGACTCTATTTTCTCATACATGACTTCAAGGGCACTATCTCACAAAAGTTAGTACTTCATTTTTAATGGCAGACATAAAAAAAGTGTTGTGTTTTAAAATTCATGTAGAAGTCTTTGTAAAAAAAAGTCAAAAGCAGACTTAAAATGTTCAAAACTTCAAAAAATCTTTCAATAACAGCAGCTTATTTCCTATTCACTTATCTTTCCTTAAAATAAGAAGCTATATAATCACAAGCATAATTAATAATAATAACAACACTTAGCACAAGTACAACAGAAATAATAATACTAAGCACCATGGGCCCAGACCCCTATAGTTACAAAAAAGAATTTGCCTCAGTATTTTCAAGAACAGACAGAAGCCCAATAATACAGGGAAATAAAATATTGAAAGAAAAAAATCTTTCATATGCTCCCTGGAAAATACCACAGAAAAATAGACAATAAACTTTAATACCTGTTGTTAAGACTCTTCATTTTACAGATCAGTTCAGGCAATTTAAATAGACAACAACATGAGGCCTCTAATGTATCTGAGGAAACAGTATTGACATTAATTCCTAGCTGGTCCCAATTCCATTTCTAGTTAAACATCCCCATCCACTCATAAGAAGGAAGAAATACCACTTGTGTAGGGTTTTACAGTTTATAAAGCAGTTTCACAAATGTCATATTATTTGATTGTCTCAACAATCCTATGGGGTAAGTAGGTAGGGAAAGTATTTATATTATACCCATCAGAAGGTGAGAGACTTAAGGATCAGAAAAGAAGGGAACGGATTAATCTTTACTACATATCCACATTAGGTCAAACTGTGCAGACCTGAAAAGAAGTCCACATACAGAGTTTATACAACATGAAATAGGCTCAGAGAATCTGATACCTCCCAAAGGTCACCAATGGCAGAGCTAGGACTTGAATGCAAACAGTCCGGTTTAAGATGCCACACTCTTTCCACTGAACCATAGGTTTGACTCTCAGTGGTAAATGTCCAATTATAGTAACTAGCGCTGTCAAAATGTGGCTTTGCCAAGTGCGACAACCACTAGTGTTCTGAGTTTTTGTTTGCTTTTAGTTAGCCTTGATTTAAAAAAAAAAAGATACACATTCCTTGAGAAGATGTGCATCTTTACAATATTATTCATTCTGTGAAGAGAAAAAGAGAAAAAGGAGAGAATGTATTATTTCATTGGCTGAGAATATTGACTTTTAAAAGTCATTCCATTCCAACTACCCACAGACACAAGAGACAATGCAGCCCCATTTCCATCAAAACACTCATTACAAGAAAGACAAACCAAAGGACTAACCAACCTCAATGGCTAGATTCTGGCTTTGGCTCAACTTTAAACTATTTGTTTTCTAAATAAATGGCCAATACATATGCATATTAAAATGAGGAATAACAACAGAGGGTGTACGAACAAAACAAATCATCCATTCATTGTTCTGAACTCCAAAGTCTCAAAGCTATAGATTCAGACTTTGAAATCTCTTGACTGAATTACCATATGCCTTTTTATTTTTACTTTTTATGTGCATTTACTTGTACAATTGAAGTAACAATATATTTTTTGCAGACATTTACTTGCACAACTTATCTGTTTTGTTTTTTGTTTTAAGATAGTTATATTCTCTCTCCACTTAATGTATGGACAACTTTTGACTTAGAGCATTTAAATGTTTTCAAAACAATGTCTTCCCACAAAAGAGACAGTGGTTGCACTTACAAGGCATCTTGGGAATTTGGGCTGCAGAGGTAAAAGGAGGTCTAGTATATAAGTAGGTAT
Organism: Lyroderma lyra; assembly: GCA_004026885.1. Taxonomy (NCBI): domain Eukaryota; kingdom Metazoa; phylum Chordata; class Mammalia; order Chiroptera; family Megadermatidae; genus Lyroderma; species Lyroderma lyra. The sequence goes on from PVJL010000283.1 coordinate 98,271, forward strand.
TTATAATATTAGATTGAATTTTTGAATATTAAATGAAAACAGTTATTGAAAAATGAAGGCTGTGTGTGCTGAACAACTACTTTGGTACTGAGCATTTTCAGAGAATTAAAGAACTTCAGAGTTGAAGTATACTGGGATTTTATTTTTATGATGACAGGATATTAGAGTTAGTGGAGTTCATTGAGATTATATATTACAATCTTCTGTTGAAGGCATGAACATCCTGTGAAACATCCCTGTAAAGTGGTTGTCCATACTTAAATACGCTGGACTCAGAGAATTAATATTTGTTGATATTAGGAACTGTTATGGACTAAATATGTCTTGTCTCCCCACCCCTGACATTCACATGTTGAAGTCCTAACCCCCAATAGGGCCCTTAAAAAGATAATTAAGGTTAAATGAGGCCACTGAATTGGGCTCTAATGGAATAGGACTGGCGTCCTTATGAAGAGGAAGAGACCTCAGGGATGAGCTCACACAGAGAAAAGGCCATGTGAGAAGAGGCACGGAGAAGGTTATCTGCCTGCCAAGGAGAAAGGCCTCATGAGAAGCCAACCTTCACGTATGTCACCTCGATCCTGGACTTCTGGCCTCCAAAATGGAGAAATAAAATTCTGTTTATGCCACCTCATCTGTGACATTTTGTTATGGCAGTCCCAGCAAAATATTACAGGCACTAGACTTCTCACAATTTAACAAGGTAGGATTGATTAAATCTACTTTACAGATACAGAAACAGATTATGAGAGATGCGAGAAATGTCCTAAGAGACACAGAATCAAAAGTGGCATAACCAAGATTTAACTTTTTTCCAGACCATTATTTTTTCTTCTTTGTCTGTTTTCCATCTTTGAGCACATAAGCATGTTAAAAACTTAGGTTTTATATTGAACCAAATAATTTTATTCTTGTATGTTTCATTACTGACTTGTATCCTACTTTTGGGAGCCACAGATATCAACACAATTTATCTTCTACGTGACAGTCCTTAATGTACTTAAACATAGTTATCTTATTCATTCCTCATGAATTTCCAAACAATCCCAGTTCCCTTAACCACTCCTCATACGACAGGTTTCATTTCCCTAACATCCTGGTCACTACTGCTGAAGATATTCCTGTTTGTTTAGATTTCTTGAATTGGCATGTTAAACCATATTTCCCCTATATTGTTCATGAGCAGTATTTTAAAAATATAAAGACAAAATCTTGCATTTATCCATTATAGAAATTTCATCTGGTTAGATGTAGCCCATCATTTCAGTCTTTCAAGATGTCTTTGGAACTTGATTACTTCCTTCAACAACTTTTCTATGTATTTGGATTTATGTCACTTGCAATTCTGATGAACAGGCTTTCATCTAAGCCATTGGGGAAAAAATGATAGCCAAGATAAGCCTTAGGATGTTCCTGCAATATGCCATAGGAATCCCTTCTACTATGACACTGTTTTTATTTGCAATTAATCGTGCAATCATTTAACCAGATACTAATCTATCCGTACTTAGATTAGTTACTAATCTACCTGTGCATCTAACTCAGGTGAAATCAGATCATATATTGCAGATGTGTTTTCATAAAGCCATTCTGGTTTCTAGCAAGCACCGCTTCTTTCAGGGGATCATTAACCATTGCTTTATGTTTTATTGTTTCAATAATACATATTTCAGGCTCTTGCTTAGGACTGATATCAAGCTGTTTGTCCTTGTAAACTGCCTTCTTACACTTTCTGAAAATCAGAACGTTTTTCACATCCCTAGTTGTCTAACATTTTTTGTCTTCTCCTTAGATGAATGGCAGTAATTGATGATTTGATTGACAGATTCTCTCACTAGCCTATGGTTCTCTAGACCTATTTCCAGGCTCTTCTCCTTTTCCTGCTTCTTTCCAAGGAATAGGGTCACTCATATGTAATCATGGAGTACACCTAGAGACAGTATGCTGATGAGAGACAAATCTGCAAGCAGGAAGTGCAGAGAAGGACTTCCAGAAGGTATTGTTCCTGGGTCCCTGACTACTCTGGCAGAGCATGGTGGGCTGTGATTAGTGAGGCTTCACTCTCATCTCGGCACATGGCTCTGCCTGTCTTCTGGTTTTCACATCTAGCTGTGCACCCAGACAGGGTTACATAATTCTTCTATTCACTCTGGATGATTTCCTTTGCCAAAGATTCAAGATAGCTTTACATTTCTCAGTCTTTAACTGAGATAGGTTGTGATATATAATGCTTTTATTCTCCCATGAAGACTTTCTCTGAAGCAGGCACGTACCCCGACCTTTATTTAATCAAGAAAAGTTGTTTGGGGGGTTGGGAGATGGGAGGTAGGTTGGACTTTAAATGAACAAATCAGTTATAATAAAAACACTGAGACTCAGGTGCCTGAGGTTAGAAATACTGAAGGGAATTCAATTACACTAATTAATATTTAAGAAGGGCTAGAGATCACATACTGAATGTGGGAAACTAGGCCAGTCAGACATGAGCATATGGGGAGGGCAAGATCAACTGATAAAAGTAACAAACAAATCATACATAAATGGTCCAACAGGAATGAAATAGAGAATATAAAATAAATGTTCCAACAGACACTGAATAGGAGATAAAGTAAATGGCCTAGCAGACATAAAAGCAAAATGTTCTAACACATACAAGACACTGGTTTTATGTAAACACATATTATAAAACAATCTTTTTTCAAGCAAGTTAGTAGGAAATGTTCCTCATTTATAAAAACAGATTTAGTTTGGGCTCTGTGGATTCACAGCATACAATATTTGCTCTTGTTTCCTCCACTGGTTCATCAAGTGATAGTCTCAATAAGGCCTGACTTTCAGAATGGGTGGTTCCCTAATGGCTAACTAAGCCTATCTGGATACCTAAAACCCGATGGAAGGTTGAAAAACATTAGCATATTCTGGGTTGTACACAAGTTTTTCTAGTGGTGGCTCTGATGTCACTTGGTTGGTGTCATAGTTTATACCACATTCTCTCTTTGGACTTGTTTTTTAATTTGTGGCCCTGATAGTCAATTCTTATTTTCACTCATTCGTCTGTACAAAGCTTTTGTTCAAAGCTTCCTAAAGAAGGCATTAATGGTAATGGAATTATCCTGCATCTACTGTGTAAATGGTTCTTTCTTCTTCTACACTAGCTTTTACCTACCCTTTTCCACTTCTCTCCCACTTCTTAACTTTCTCTTCTTTCTTCTCTTTGGTCTAGTTGATCAGAAGTTATGTCCCTGGAGGCTGTATTATTACTCTATCAATCCGATTCTTTCAAAGCTCCACCCTCTGAAAGCCACAGGTTATTAACTGATAAGCCCTTTTTGGGAACTTTAAAAACTGGAAGCCCAGAGGATTCACTGGATTGCTTTTGCTATCAACAGCATCAGACAGAAGCAGAAGTAGAAATACAGAGTAGGAGATGGGAGGAGGATGAGACTGAGACTATGGGCTTCTCTTCCAAATTCTCTAGTGAATACAGATGGTAACCAAATGAGTTTGGACAAACCCTATGTCTATGTATAATGTGTAATATCAGGCTTGTGGAGAGAACAAGGCAAAATAAAAAAAGGTTCTTGCCCTTCAGGAGGTTAACCTCTAACTGAATAATTCAAATACGGCAGTCCCCTCTGATCTGCAGGGGCTATGTTCCAAGCCCCTCAGTGGATGCTTAAAACCACAGGCAGCATCGAAATTGCAATATGTGTATTATGTTTTCTTCCTATACATATGAGATCAGACAATTAATTTCACAAAATGGTGCACAATTGAAAATTTATGACTTGTTTATTCCTGGAATTTTCCATGTCATATTTTCAGAAAGCACTTGACTGTGGGTGACTGAAACTTGCAGAAAGCAAAACCATGGATATGGGGCATCTGTTGGATACAATACCCATAACATAAAGCATTCCCTAAGGGTAGAGTTATCCTTAAATACAGAGGAACAGAGAGAAAATAAGGTTACGTCCTAAAAACTGGAACCAAATCAGTGGTTTTCAAACTATATTTCACGATCCCCAAACTTACAAAGAGATGATTACAAAGAGACAATTGAGCAAGTAAATATTTAATTAAATATACATTTTAAAAACTGCATGTTTTATCAATTTATAATTGTGATAGAAATGACACACAAAATTTAAATGTATTATATAAATTTTAAAAACACATTGGAGACCAACATGTACAAATTAAATACGTAAATATAGTAAACTAGTTTTCATGTAGGCCTCAAATTAAGGCTCTGCGATTGGGAGGCAAGCTGTTTAAAAAGCAAGCAAACAAGCAAACAAACAAAAAAACTGTCACTATCTGTACCTACTTACCTATGTCTCTGATTTTCATGACACCATACTGTACTCTATTCCTCCTACTAAAATACGCGGAATGCATAAGCCAGTATAAAGGCCAGCCCTGAGCTTCTTTGTATAGTCGCCATTGTGTTCTTATTGACTGACTTTGTAAATTTAACAGTGATAAATAATCTGAATTTATAAAATGAGTTTATTTTTATAAAATATCACTCATTATTTGATGTGTAAATGATCCAATATGATTTATTTTGAAAAGAGGGCTCTGTGGTTTAAAAAAAAAATAGAAAAAAATCTCTGGATCAAATAATTTGTATGAAACCTGCAACTCAAGGCAGTTTGATTCTCATGCTTCCAGCTCCAGGTTGCTTAGATTCTGAATTTACTGACTTACTGCCTCAGGCCACATACACAGCAGATATATTGGGCCCAAACTGGATTTCTAATACTGGCTACTATTCAAGCTTAGGAAAGATGATGTTTTTACACTGAAGAATAGATGATTTACCATAAAATCATCACATGTCAATAAAGCTCACCTTGTCTTAAATTTACTCAGCACATGAAATTTATCAGATATTTTTACAATGCCAGATTATCAGAATTTAATATACTAGTTTAAAATTTAACCAGCAGTAATCAAGAAATAAGTCAATACAAACCTCTTTAAGTATCTAAAAAGCATTGCTTATATTAATTATGTAGTGATACACAGACATTTAGTCATTTATTTCACACTTATTCAAAATATATTATGTTCAAAGCCTCCGGAAGATTTTTTTCTAATGGTTAGTTATGAAAAGATTGAGCTAAACATGACTTTCCACCACTACAGAGAATGAAACTAACAAATCTGAGGACAGATCCATTTTCCCAAAACCTGAACTATGCTTTACTATGGAAATATTTTCAACTTTCGTAATACTGAAGTATAAATTAAGAAAAACCTGACATGAGGTCTTTCATGGTCTCTATAAAAGATGGTCAAACCAGAATTACGTATGTGTTTGTTTTTTAGAGGCTGTCACATGAAAGATACTACAGATAAAGGTGAAGAATGTGTACCTGGGTTTCTGTTCTGCCTCCACAGTCCAAGCTATGTGACCTTGGGCAAATTACTTAGACTGTCCTAAGCCTCAGTTTTCACTTGTATAAAATGGAGGAACTAATAAGAATACCTATCCTCATAGATTTTTAGAAAAAAAAAATGAATAAAATAATGAATGAAAGTGGCTGAGCACATAAGAGCTCTCAATAAATAATACTAACTATAATTATTAAAATTTCTGAACACCAAGTCTATTGTCTTCTTCTAGTTATTTTTTTCCTATAACCTGATTTTACTCATAATTTATTGATTATATGGGTTTCCCTTCTGGAATAATGCTCTACTTAGATTTCTTTTTCTTTGTTTCTAGAATGTCCTCTGGCTACTCTCTCTTCACCTCCACCGCAACCATCAGATGGAATTGTTGCGCTTCATTTTGGTAGCTCTGTACTTGTGTTTTTTGTCAGTGTCTGTGTTATTTTCTCATTTATACTCATTGGCTTAAAAATAAAACGTAAGGAAGAACTAAACATTATGAAAAATTTATTGAGACTAATGGTTATCAAAGTTGGGCAAAAGAGGGATGTTATTAAATATAAATCTCACCAAGGGAAAACAGCTGATGACAGCAGCTGTGAAGGCTATACATGGTGGGAATCAGTGAATCCTAAAGAAACAGAAGGAAAAAATGGAAGGCCACGAAACTTACATGATTTACAAGGGGAGCCTAAGCTTAATGAACAGCCTTGAAGACTACAAGAGCCAGGAAAGTCACTTTTGTATGAATATTTGGACAAGACAGTAACACTGAAAGTACTGATGTACTCTGATCAAATGGGTACTACTTGTAAAAACAGAATGTGAACTAAGACAAATGAAAAATTGCATTGTATTTGATTTCTTTACTGCATAACCTACATTGAGGGGAAAATACCTTTGTGTATACTGATATAGACAGGATGCTTAAAAGATGGTTTGGTGATAATGGAAATAGCAATGAAGATGATATATTTTCAAAAGCTAAAGGTCAAAATTTATTGGCAAGATAAATTAAAATTAGAAACCATGTTGGCAGACATTGGGACAGGGTAGCTATGACGCAAAAGATTTTCTTGAAAAGGACTTGAAGGATTTGGTTGTTTGAAGAATATTTCACATGGGCAACAAAAAAAACACAAACAGGTGCTTCATGCTAAGATGCCTGCAGACGCATGGCTTTCTGCCTCGCACCTGGATATGGACCTGCCTCTCAATTTCCATGAGCACTAAATTTAGTTGAAAACCAAAAACAAAGATACCGTCAAGGAAATGGAGATGGTAATATAACGTCATGCCTGAGAGAATAAACTATCACGACAGGATGAACAAAACCAACTGAAATGGAATAAGCAACCTTAACACGAGTTAAGGAAGTTTTCTACGGTGTTAAAAAAATAATACTAAAGAGAACCAATTTGGCTATTCGTGGGAATAGCAAGTGAAGAATTCTTTCTCAGAATCTATGTGGATAACTCCTATGAGATTACTACAAATGTGGGGATTTTTTCCAGAATTGCCTTTGTTTCCTAATGAAATCTTAAGACCTTTCATAAAACAAATGAAACTTTATCAGAAATAAATCCTTCAAATTACTAAAAACAAAAGGCTAGCCTACTTAGGAAAAGAAAACTCAAATCTGTTACGAATATTGTGGAACTCTGATGCAGGAAGATACAATTGGAAATATTTCCATTAAAGCTCTGATGTCTTCCCTTCATGAGAAGAAATCACTCTACTCTGCTGAAAACCTGTATTTAGTTATAAACCTCCATTGAGGTAAACAAAACAAAACAAAACAAAACATACACTTAACTTCATTTCAATATGAACTGTGCAAACTTCTAAAACCATATTAAAAAGAAAAGCATTACTATTCTTCTAATGAGGTGTTCTTGATTCTTCCAGCAGTGGACATTTGGAAAAAATAATAATATGGAAGAATATCATGTAATAGTGAATATAGCCACCAGATCAATAGGGTAATTTAATTATGATTTTAAAATTGAGCTTTTCTTTTATGTTACTATTCCATAAAGAACTTATTTATTTTGCCATGATTAAAATATCTTGTCATCAAATTTGATATAAATACACTAGATATGATAAATATATTTCTGGCTTAAAATGACAACAATGCAAATTATAGGATAAAGACTACATCATTGTCCCATTTTTATTTTAATAAAATTTCTTTTTAAGTGATACCATTTCATGTTAGGCTTTTTTGTGCTGCTCAGTATTATAATTAATAATTCATATTTTTGTCTTTCTCCTCTCACTCTGACAACTTTTATTTTTAATCGGTGGGCATGTGCCAAATTGGTTTGTTATTTATTTATAATGTAAAATGGCAAGGGAATTGAATATGTGGAATAAGATAGATTTTTCTTTCATACAGCAAAATTTTCTTAGTAATGGGGATATTTCTTGCTTACCCTTATGGACTCAAAGATTTTAGTGAGATTAGATCAAATGGCATTAGTACCTTATATAACATATATGATCTATATATTAGATGGAACTCTTCATTTATGTTTTTAAAATTCATTTTAGCTTTGTGATGACAGCTAGGAAAATGCATAAAAAGAGGACAAAAAAATACCAAAATGTGTAAAAGACCCCACCCTATTCTGAAAGATCCTATAGTGCCAATTTAGTGAAAATTCTGACCAAACAGATCTATTTGTATTCTTTACTAAATGCCCAAACATGCCATATTAATAGGAACAAACAAAAATTTAAAGATAATAAATTTCCATTGAAACAAATATAAAGTTCCGTCTACAGGGTTTTACAGAGCATTCCCCTTAGGTGCTTCCCGTAACTAGAAACCGTACTATCTGAAGTCTAGAGCACTGAATGGCTATGACAGAAAATTCAGTGTCTTCTTAAGGACATCAGCAACCAAATCACCAGGGAAGTTTGTAAGAAGGAAGAATCATAGGTCCACCCAAGAACTATGGGATTAGAATCTGAGGGACGTGGCCCTCTAGAACCTGCCTGTGAGGTACAATTAAGACTTTGAGAAGAGTCTTAGGGCAAAACCCCAGTATCTCACCAGAGCTTCCCATTGTCAAGCCCTTTCAATTCATCCTTTGTGTCAAATAGCAGAGAATTCACGAGAAATAGCACAGTTTAATAATTTACATGCTTCCTCAAAGATTCCAGTGTCTCTCATGTCTTCCATTAATTTAAAAACCATCGGCTGCTGCCGTTGCCCTACTTTAACCAGCCCCTTCTCTCTGGATCTACTTTTACTGCCAATCTGTGCAAATCTTTGAGGCATTGACATCACTCAATTTGACTCCAAAATTTGGAGCAAGGAAACTTTTTCCAATAATTTGTTTCCAATACCCATTTAACACTTTACCAATGACAGATTATGTTTGTCAATAATGCTGACCACTTCAAAATCATTTTAAGATGTTAATTATTTTGATCATTATTGAAATGTAGGAGGTTTTAGGTTGACAGGAGGTTTTAGGTTGACACTGAGCCAGATGTGGAAACTGATGCACACAGAAGTCAAACCCTTGAACTATGGTTAACTCATTAAGTGGGAGACTCTGAACCAGAGCGTAGGCATTGCGACATTATACCACCCTGCTCCTTGAGCAAACCTTCCCTTGCCTTTATGGACTGTGCTCACATCAGAACTCTGTATCTCTAAGCTAGTTCATCTATAGTCATGTGTACATGGTGTTCATCTTCAAAAATGGCCCATGGAAAACCTAATTTTATTGTGTTAGTGTAAGATTATGCAATCTGGGGAGGTACAGTTTGAAATGGCAACAACAGTCATGTTCATGCCGGTGTTGGAAGTACTATCACTGACCTGGTAATAGCTAGATTTTTAAAAACTTACCATTTTGAATTTTCATAATTCATTTTAAGGTTTGTTGCTAGTGTGGCTATTTGAAAGGAAATATAACTGCTGCCACATTGAATGTGTATCACAAAATTGCTAATAGCCATGACTACTATTTGGTTAGCTCTATTTCACTATCTAAGTGTAAAAATGGGAAGTGGTGTCTAGGATTTCATTCATAACAACTGCCATATAATAAAAGAAAATAGAAACTAGTAGCATAGGTATAAAGTTAACAAACTGGTGACTTTTCAATAGAGCTCTATTGGACCAGATTGCTTAAAAAATGTTCACTGCAGGTAGGAAGAACACACACACACACACACACACACACACACACACCCATATATACATAAGCATATATGAAAACATTCATAATTAAGTTTTTAGGGGAGATATCAATAGATCTCTTTGTTAAGCACTTGTACTTGGCATTATAGGATCTTCTGAAGATGGGAATTGACTTAGATTTCAGCATTTTTGATCCCAGAGTTTAGGGCAGAGGGCAGGTGATGGAAGAGGGGAGTAGATGAAAGATGTGTGCTTGTGTGTGTATGCACACATGTGCACGCACTTATGTGAATCTAAGCACTCTGCATTTAATGAAGAAAAAATGCTATTATTGTGTTTATATATTGTGTGTCAAACAAGGACTTGCCTCCATTAACTGGAGTTTATATAGGCTCCATTGCAACACCCTTTGAGAATCCCTGTAAACACCAAAATAGGACATCAAAACTTTTAAAACTTTCATGATTTAGCTTTATGAACATCTGAATGAATGGTTCCATTGTGTTTTCCAGAAGAGGGAACTGAGCATGGTTTAGAGAGTAATCTTTTTCACTACAATCAGTAGTAATGTTTTTGTTCTATTAGAAGATGAGCTACAGATATACAAGGCATTAGATATACATCTAGATAAAAATAATACTGTAGAATCCAACTGGAATCTGAGAGGTGAGGACAAGTTGAGATAGACTCCTTGGCTTCCTTCTGTCCAAAAAATTTCTGTTTCCCTATTTCCTATGGTTACCACCATGGAACATGTTAAAATCTCAGTAGGGACTCTATTTCAACTTTTCCTTTCATAACACAGTGAAAAAGCTTAATGGAAAAAAAATGTCCTTCCTATCTCCATGCCAGGCACAGTGTAAGATCCACAAACTTAAAAGTCAGGCAAATAGTCTTTTATGTGCCCCAAAGCTCGGCAAGTGACCTAGTGCTACAAAAATGCCCAAATAGACACGTGACCTGACTAATGTGTGCTGTGAGATGAGTCAAGGAAAATGGAACCATCTGTAATTTAATTGGACAGTCAAATAATTCCTCTCTGTCCATCCAAAAACATAATTTGTATACTTTAAAGGAGATACAAGGGGAGATTTTATAATAAGGACCTAGTTTTTTGAATTGCTGATATAAATTATCTAAAAAGTATAACCTGGTAAACATAGACAAAGGGGCTCAAAAATCCGTGTACTAAGGCTTAAGACGCACAGTAGGAAATCAGGAAAATGAAGGAACTAACAAACTGGTGAACTTCCCTCCTCTGTGATGAAAACTACCAGCAATTGAACTCAGAGCGGGTGACAGCAGAAATACTGCAATCAACTGAGGAGCCATGTTAGTTTTGTACATGTTTACAAAGCTTTGCCATTTGTTTCTTAAAACCTATATAGAAATCACACATCACACCTCCATTACCCCACGTGGGAAAGACAGAGTAGTAATAGTTGGTAAAATACGGTAATAAAGGTTGAGTCTGTTGAAGACTGCACCTAACAAAACATGTGTATTTAGGAAGTGAAAAGGGCAAAATGGAACTGAGCAGGGCAATGCGGGTAAGGTGAGAGATAAGGATCTATAGAGAACTTGAGATAACTTTCCTCTGTCTCATAAAGGGTCCCACTTACTTTACAGAAAGGAGACCAGATGCTCACTGTAACAATAACAGCAACTAGTACATAACAGATCCATAGCCAGGAACTATGCCCAACATTTCAATGTATCATCTCATTTAATTCTTACAAATATCCTATGAGGCAGGTGTTATTATTGCATTTTACAAATGAGAGAACAAAGGGTGACAAATGAAAAAACATGTTCAAGGTTGCATAATTAAGTGAGAATCAAGATATGAACTCAGATCTGTCTGATTTCAAAATCCAGGTTCTTAACCACTAGGCCAGTAGTTCTGAACTCAGATTGTACATCAGAATCACCTGGGGAAGCTTTTAAAAACTGCAATACTCAGATCCTACCCCAGAACAATTAATCAGAATTTCTTGTGCATGGGACCCAGTCATGTATCCTAGTTTCAAAATTCCCCTAGGTGACTGTGACACATAGCCTGGATGGCAAATCACTTCCCTATGCTGTCTGACTCCCACTAAGGTCAGCAGACCATGCTGGGGTAAGATAGCATGAGAGTATCCTCAATCTCTCTGCAATGGTTTCTCCCTTGCCCCACCATGCACTCCCTCCTATGTTCCTTCGTCTTGACTGTAGAAGTAATATACAAGTGGAAATTTTTACAAAGTATTGTCACAGCAGACTAGGTCACAAACCCACCAAAGACAATCTGTTCCTATCTATCTACACTATAGGCTCTGATGAACGAAGACTCAAATTTATTACTCTCATCCCCAAAAGGGAAATATAGTCTTAACAGTCCTTCATACCAAAGCTAATTACTAAAATTTGGAATGGCCTCCTCCTCTCCTTCCACAAATTCGGGAAGCGGAGCTACTAGATTCAAAGGGAAAAGATCCAATTACCGCTCCTTTACAATGCTATTTCACTCATGATCTCAAGGCCATCAAAAGTCATTCAAATCATAAAATACTAGAAGTAAAGAAAAAAATGCGGGTAGTAGAAAGACAGTAAGATTTCAACTTAGAGGGCCTAGGTTTTTGTGTGCACTCTGCCACTTTATTGCTGTGATTGAAACCACTCTTAGCCTCAGTTCCCTTTTCTGTACTTAAGCCACAACTCTTTTACTGCAGTGATTTCAAAGGTGTCTTCCCCACCAGCATTACCTGGAAACTTGTTAGAAATGCAAATTATCCATCCTCACCCTAGACTCAGAATCTGAAAATCTAGGGGTGGGGCCCAATCATCTGTTGTTTTTAACAAGCCCTCCAGGTGATTCTGATGCATCTACTTCATTAGGGTGGTCTAAGGATAAAGGGAAATTGTGCATAAAATTGTTATTTTGTTATTACTATCAGCTTAAGTCAGGAATCTAAAATTCTCTTACAGAAGTATTTAGAGAAATAATGTTATTGCCTACATTAGTTAGATTAATAATCTCATTTCTGAATTTTTACTTTGAATGTGTAGACGAGGCACAAGTCAACCAGAGGTTATGCAATTAGCTTGGAGTCAAAGAGAAAGCAAGGAGTAGAGCTGAGAAAGAAACCTCACAGTGAACTTGATTTTAATTCAATCAAACTGTTAAGGTACCAACCACGCACTTTCATCTATAATCACAATGAACCTTTTCATAAACAAGTCTCTATCTTCTTAGCTTAAAAAGCATAACAGCAATTTTTTGGATTTTTAAATGAATTGACTTCTATAATTCTGGGCTAATGGCAGCTCAAGAAGCAATAAGAAATTACAAATTTTGTACAGTGAGAAGGTGCAACTGCCTAGACCTCTCTGTATGTGAAGTGCAGACAGTATACCCCTTGCTCACCTCACATGTTTGATTACTGCAAAGGTAGAACCCATGATCAAAGTGTGTAGATACCCTGTGCTTTTACTCTAATATATATGTGTCTATAGTATTATTATTTGGATACTATAAAACATAAACTGGATTCCAGGAGATGCTTTGCAATTCCCACCCCACCCCTGTCAGCAGCACTCTATCTTTTTATGGTAATCTATCTGATATAGCTGCTAAGATGCTTAATATTAATAGTTTTACATGCAAGGGTGCAGAAAAACAAAGAGAGAGGGAATGGGTTGTTAATGAAATTCTCTGATTGTAAAAAGCACTCTGGAATGATCAGGTGGTAAACAATAATAAGAGGAAATAACATAAAGTGCCTAGATGCCACAGCAATAGTCACTGTACAAATGCAGAAGAGACATGACTAGAACTTGCATTTTATGCAGCTTCTCTGTGTGTATATAGAATGTACAGTTGCTAGTTTTTCAGTAATACTGGTAAAATATTGTTCCAAATCTATTCTTGCTATCTAATCACTTTAAAAGGCAACATATAGAAACTCCCATTTGTCCTAGTGAAAAGGAGAATGTATGCAAAGAGGCTAGAGAAACAGCCTCTTTGTACATGTGGAAAAAAAAAAGAGCTCAAATAAAAGGAGAGAACGAAGACGAGGAAACACTATTGCTGTAGAGAACAGCTATGGAGAAGTGCACAGAAGTGATTTCTGAGAAACATCAGGAATGAATAACTCGGTTAATATGGGCAGAGGAGCTACAATGAAGATATATGGTCATATCCAAAACTACAGATACATGAATCTTTTCTTTGCTGCGCTATCTTTATAGTAGTGGTTGTTTCAAGACAGAATCAGAGAGTGGGGAGTGAGAAGTATGCTTTTTGTTTGTTTGTTTGTTTGTTTGTTATGGTTGCTGTTTAGTTTAGCTATAGCACTAACAGCAACTCCATGCCAGATTCTTCCAACAGTTCCATGACTTCAGTGCTTAGCATGAGTTTGCCTTCAATTTTCTTGTTATTCATTTTGCTTAGTACTTGCTCGCAACCCAGAGCCCACTGCTCAAGTATTCTAAGTCCTGGTCCATGGTTACTCTACTTTTGAAGAGATAGAGAAGATGCTAAGAGTTGGGGAGATTCTCTTCTCTTCATCACTGGGTAAGAGTTTGATTAGGATTCTAGGAGACCTTAATAAAGAGCCCACTATCCAAACAACACTAAGCACTGAAGACTGAATCACAAAATACACAATTCTCTTCCTTCCTTTGTCCTCTCCCTTTGTAGAATAAAAGATTGTTTTAAGCATCTTTTCTATTCATGACCATTAGAAAGCAGGATTGGACTTGCACATACAGCTATATTTGAAAATATCTCAAATTTCCAGCGTGGAAGAAGACACAAACTTTCTCAGAGAAACTCAGAGAAAACAATTGTGCATATTCATAAAACTTTCACTTACTTCTACAAGAGGAAAATGGAGAGATAATAACCAACATAAGAAAGGAGTAATAATAATATTAGTAATAATGACATTAATGCTGATACCACGGATTTGAGAACATGTCTACAGCAAAGATTCACCTGTATTAAGGGAGACTCCAGGACAAGGAAGTCATTAAGGCTATGTTTCTATCCTCAGGATTCAGCCACAGTCAAGCTTCCCGGAAAGCTGCACACGCTTTCAGAACAGACCTTAGCAATGAGATTGGAATGAATGCTGGGACCGTGGCAAAAAGCATCTCCCTGTTCTAAAAGTTAACTATTAAACCATATGTTGTTCATCCTGATTTGGTTTACTCAATTCTGGAAACAAGGACACGCTGATCAGATCGCCCCGTGCAACTGAAAACCGAGTGAAGCTTGTGTGAAGGCAGTGTTCTCGCCGGCCTTACCAAAGGGCTTCTGTTATCACACGATCAATTCGGCATTATTGGTGAAGGATGGAGAGTAGCTTCTTTTGAAGAACTAATTCTTTCTCTCCCTGGGTTTTCTGGTTTGGGTACACTTGAGGTTTTAAGTGCTTAATTTCCTCCCCCACCCCTCAATTCTCTTCTTCTACTCTAGTTTATTCTTTTAATTATTTACAGACTTGCTTGTCTGGACACTTTGTTCTAGTAGAAGTTGGTGGGGTTTTTTCAACACCTTTTAGTGGAATGTAATAAGAGGTGCATAGAGAGGGAATTGGTCTTCAAGGTATTTTTAGGTTTCATCTGTGACAGGCAGATATCCTTTCCTTTCATTGATTTTTTTCCTGTGTACTGTCCACTCTACAGGTTGAAATGGCTACAACAGTGTTTGAAAAATTGGTTGTTAGTCACTGTTCAAACCATTTTTCAAAACAGTTCTTGCAAGCCCCATTTTACTCTATTTTAAGGAGGGTTTTGTTAGGGGTGGTTTCATTTTCTTTGTGGAGTCAGGTTGGCACAAAAACACAGTCTAGAACACCGCTTTTAAATGTGGTATGATTGGGATTATAACCATACTGAATTTGTACTCAAAATTTATATTAGATTGAGTCATGTGCAGCTAAAAGAAAAAAGGAGGTTATAAGTCTTTAGTACTTCCATAAAAATGAACACCAAGGAATGCAAATATTAAAATTCACCAAGCACAACATGGTATGTCACTATTGGAAGGATATTTTCTCATGTCCAAGATTCATGGTGTGGGGGGAAGAGGGGGTTATTTACATGTAGGATTTTCCTCCATACTTTTGCTAATGAGTACATGTGAATGTGCCTTAATATTTATGTAATTTACATTTGTGAAAATGAGACACTGTAGGTTACAAACACGACAAAGTCCATTTTGAATACAACTGTGAATGGCAAACTTCTCTATTATAATCTTTTCGGACTGCTAATTTGCACTTACATTTCCAGGACTCAATAGTTTACAGAAAATAAAAGTTGAAGAAATTTCAGATTAAGAGAAAGGGTGAAAAATAGCTAATGGTGTTCATAATTGTAGAAAATGACAATATTAGTTTACAAAACAGGATTTGGGGACAAGTTCTATAGTGATTTTTGATAAATACACAATAAATCTTCAAATCTTCTGGCACTTCAAAAAGTGAGAGTGACACATCTACCCCATTTTAAGTTTAGAGTAATACCTTATATTGAAGACACATATCAGAACTGGCAATGGCCAGACTTTGAGAGAAAGAAATTGAACATTGTGACCAGAGGAAGTGTGCACACGAGGGATGCAGCCTGGGAAAAGCATTCATGATGATGGGGAATCCAATGAAGTTTTCACAATTTTTTTTTCCAGGGAATATTTGAAGAAATATGGTTCCAGGGTTTTTGTCATAGTTTCTTTTCTTTAGCTAAAATTTCTCTCTAAATTCTAGGGAAATTTCAGAAGCTCTTCTTAGAGATTCTGACCCAAATTAAGTAAGTGGTTGTAACAAGGTGACAAACTAAGCCAATCTACACTAACCTCCAAATCCTTGCTCAAAGCAACATCTTGAAGCTTGAGTGAAAATGAGAGAACTCAACGATCCAATCACATAAGGGCAAATTGGAAAACTAGGGCTGAGTTCTCCCCTGCAAATAAAGATTATTAATTTGAAGCATTCTCCTACCATTGTTTTACTGTATGTGAAACTTGTAGCTAAATTAAATATCTCTTCTTTTGGTGAGGAAAAAAAAAACAGTGTGTTATTTTTTGTATACATTTCCAAAACTATAAGGCATAAAGTACTATATACAAGTGATACTAATGCCTCCTAAGAGAAATAGATTGATGATGAATACATTAAAAATATATTGCATTTGCTTTATAAAAGTACTAAATAGTACTACTACAAATAATAATAATACTTCTTCAGAAATTTGGTGAGGAACAGGTATACAGAAAACAGTTGCTGAAAATAATCAGCAAATTTTAATTTTGGAGAACTTGACTAGGACAGGTTTTAAGATGGAAAGTCAGAACTCCTGGACTGTGAACCACCTATTTTAAGATCCAGTTTATTCTGAACTAGTAATGGCCTGTCTTCTGAAATTAAGCAGAGCAATAAAGAAAGTTGCCTATACTCATGTGCTTCACCCTTCTGGAAATCTAGTGAATCCAAAGCCTTTGGTTCATATTGCTATAAAAATAGTAACAGAGTAAAATCTTATTACATTTTTTGCTTTGGTGAAACTGGCTATACCCTCAATTAAATTATACTACAAATTTCTTTCTCACTGACAATAATGTGTGTGTGTGTGTGTGTGTGTGTGTGTGTATAACCAGACACAAGCCTGTGGTAATGGAGAAAGGATGAGTTTTAGTCTTAAAACCTTATAGTTGTATCCTATTTCCACCCTTTAACAAGTAACTTAACCTCTTTAAGTCAAATTTTTCTCATCCAGTAAGTGAAGATAATAGTACCTATCTCACAGGATTGTGTTAAGAATTAAATGCAAAATTCTTGGCGCCTAGAGGTCAGTCAATAAGGAGCAGTCAAATCACGGCCTGCAATAAAACCCAGATAAAACATTCAGTCAAGACTGTTGCTCTGTGAGTTAAGCCTGGTTTCCATGCCACAAAATCCATTTAATTGAAATAATTTGGTCTTTTTAGCAATACTTCTTAGTAAAATTTTAAAAATGTCATGTCCCAAAACAAAAGCCAGCGTGTGGAATTCCTGTATGTAAAAGCAAGCTTATTCAGTTTATAAAATAGTATATTTAGTCTTGTTCCCCAAATCTGGGATCATAAAGACCTCTCATCATAAAGGATAAGAGTGACATATAAAAAAACAGAGTTTTAAAAACTATAATAAGAAATAAACATAGATTATCAGGATGACAGGAACAGTCTGTAGATGAAGAATGGAATGATACTTCACACACAACAGAGAAATGGAGGCATAAAGAGCAACATTTAGCCCTAGAAGACTTTAAGTTAAAAAGTAATTGAAACTGACTCAAAGATGAGAGGGAAAGAAAGATTTAAGAGTGCAAATCTATGGGAAGAAGAGTAGTGAGAGCTAAATTCCTAGGAACTAAGGAGTATTCAGGAATAAAAATCCTTAAGTGGTATGATCCAAGGTGGTGCTAGCTTCAGAAAATACAAACATTGATGAGTTAAATCAGGACTGAGGAAAATATAAAGTTAAATGTGGGCAAATCTAAGTGGAAAAAATAGGCTTGGGACTTAACTGTCATCACAATTCATTTGTGTTTCACATCCCACTGTTTGTGACATTAACGGAATTTCGAATTTAGCAATGAACTATTTTTGTATTGTGAATCAGTGCAGCCACTTTCCATATGTAGCTACCACTGCAACTAGAAATAAGAGCCTTTTGATTTTTAAAATACGGTACACTCTCAGTTAACCAGCACCCATGGGGATTGGTAGATGTTGGATAAATGTAAGTAGACTTTCTGTTACCCGGCACTCACAAGCAACCAGCACTCTCAAGCAATCGGCAAAATGTTTTTGCTAGTTTTTAGAGATTTTGTCAGTTGGTTGAGAGTGCTGGTTACTTGAATTCCAGTTAACAGAGAGTCTCCTGTATTTCCACTTAAGAGTGTCTCAAGTTAATTCACTTTTTCTACCCTTGAAGTAGAATGTAATGTCTACTGTTTATCTGCATTAAATCCAAATTATTTCTCATTTTAGTAACAAATCTTTTGGTGGCTTTTTCTTTTATTGTCATTTTTTCAAAAGACAAAGTTAGTTTTAGATTTTTGAATTCTATTTTCATTTAACTAGAATAACTAAAGTAATTTTTTAAGAAGAAATTTACGTAAGTAAAATTTATACACAGAGTTCCTATGAATCATACATAATATGTGCTATATATACTATATAATGAGTTTATGTTCATTGTACACAGGGCTTTCATGTCTTATTTTTGTTATTGCTGTTAGTGAATATCACTTAGTATGTATTATATTTCAAGAACTCTTCTAGGCACTGTACCACATATAATGCAAGAAAACCATCATTGCTCCATTTTCCATTTGAGAACTTAGACACAGGAGATGCACGTCCATGATTATACAATAATTTGTAAATATAGAAGTGATGACCAAATGCATGGCTGTGGGACTACAAACTCTACGGTTTTTTCACTATATAGTTCTGCTTTTCATACTGAGGCAAGACTATGATTTTAAAAAGTTAATATAATGTGTTGGCAAGATTCCATACAGTTGCTTTTTTCTTTTAAATTGTTAAATGTTCTGGGGTGACACTGGTTAGTAAAAATTACATCGGTTCCATCTGTACAGTTCTATAGTGCATCGTCTATGTGTTGCATTATGTGCTCACCGCCTGCAGTCAGTTCTATTTCCATCACCATTGATTTTTTCTAATACGTTGCTCTTCCATTGCATCATCATTCTCTTACTATTGTTTATACTTCAATAGAACATCTACAGTGATGTCTATAAGCCTTTTCTTATAAAACATAATTCAAGTAAAAAAAATTCTATAAGGTCCTACTGTTTGGCACCTGTTGGTCACATAGATGTCTGTCTACCATAATGTCAAAATACAGATCTTGACAATGTAGTATCCTCTCCTTCCTGAAGATGCCTCCTTAGGTATAATTGTATTTCTAATCCTTTTCAGTCACTGATGGTATAAAGAAATGCAGCACTATGTGAAAAACATTAGGACTTTGGATTTAAAAGTTCCTTTTAATAAAACAAGCATAGTCAGTCACAAATTATTGAAAGAAAATCTGTAACATGAAGTGCATTTAAGGTAGATTTAAACATCATTTCCATCTAGAAACAGAAAATCAGTCTGCATGTCATTTTTCTACTGAGCTAAATTAATATTATAATTTTCATCCATAAACACAGATTCTTATTGTATGTAGCAAAGAATATTATTGTGTGTCACAAAGCCTCATACTATTGTTAATTGTCCTCTCTCCTGTATCTTCAGTGCCTTGAAGATAAACCCCATAACTTATCTAACTCTTAGACCCCTGGGAATTCAAAACACTAGCATTTGGTTAAAAAAAACAACAATAAACAAACAAACAACAACAAAGGAAAACAGAACACACACACATTAGAACAAGGAAAGAGAAGAAAATGATAATCTTGTGGTTGACTGTGCATGCTTGTTTCTCTCATTACTTTATGTAAGATCTCCACAACAAAGAGCTTCCCACAAGAAACAATGTGAACTGATGGGTATGTTCCCCATAAAAGTTGATTAATGCAGCAAAAAAATATATATATACATATATAAATATATATTCATACATACACACATACATACAGATACACTATGAAATAACATGAGTATAATTGGAAATAATGAGGAATGTAGTAGGCAATGTCTCTAAATTAAAGCTGATTGTTTTTAAATTTATATTACTTTATCTTTTATATTTAGTAATTACATTCTCTCTTTTCCCCTAATATGCTATGTACCCTAAAATATTACATACCTAACATATATCATGAAAGTAGAGCCTTTATTTTATTCACCATTACATCCCTAGTTCCTACGAGTAGAATCGAGCATGGTTCTAAATAATAAATATGTGTTGAAAAAAGGGAAGGAAAGGAAAAAGCTATACAGAAATTCTTATAATATTTCTCATATTCTGGAAATAATAGAGGGGGGCAGATATCCCAGGAAAACATGAATCACCAATAAAATTTTGAGTCTCACCCTGTTCCTCACAGCAGGTACCAAACTCTTTCATGCACAATATGTCCCTTCTAGCCTACTGATACCCAATTTCTGGCACTGCTAAGACTTTAGGGCAGAGTATCAGACAGGTGCAGCTTGAGCCCTTCCACATTTGCCCCATCTCTCAACTAGGAAGGCTGTGGCCAAACAGGTTCCAGCATTTCCTACATGTCAGCTGAGCCCCCAGAGGGGCAGTGGAAAGAGACATGCAAGTCACCACGTGTCAGGTGCACTCACTCACACACGTCTCTCTCCTCCTCTCAGAAAGGATCTGTGCACCTGACTGATGATGGGAGAAATGAATGAGAAGGTCCCTATGATACCTCCCATCCCAATCCTGGCAGATACTGTCTCCCACTGAGGGGAAGGAGGACCCTACAGAGGGTTTCTTAGTTTTACAGCGTCCAAATGGTAGTGATCCTACTATGTGAAATTACTATCTACAAATGTATACTTAACCTGATTTAATACAATGGAAGTCTTGAGTTTTACTCAAGAAGAGATTATGTGGCAATTCATACTTACCTTATTATGGAGATGATGATATGCTAGTAATGAGGAATTATCCAAGATTATGAGATTTTTCAGACAACAGGCTAATTTGTTCTTTTTCATCTTTGCATCTCTGGTACCCAGCCCCAACATATGACTAAGCACAGAGCAGTTTTCAATAAATGATAGCTAAAAACATTAAAGAATGTGTTCTACAATGGTGAGATATGGCTTAAAGGGTTCAAACAAATGCAGAATGTTCTTCTAAGCCTGATCTTTCCAGTTTTATTAGCAGCCAATCATCACTTAATACTGAACATGCATCAGTGTTTTGATTAGTGTTAATATAACAAATCCTCACCAATGTGTTATGGAATCCTACCATTTTATGTTCAAATACTAGACATTTTAAAGTCAGTCTTGAAACAATGGTTTTTCAAACTTTAGTGTGCATAAATAACCTGGGCAGCAGATGCCTAGGCTATTATAAAAGTGGATGCCTTCTAAGTCTCTGATTTACCATAAAAATATGTATGTTTTATTTATATGAAATACAAATAAAAATTATTTATATGAAATAATTTTTAAAATTCCCTCTTATTTCCCTATTTTTCATAAGATCTTGGTCTTGTGAATGTCACACTCCCCTTTGCCAAAACTTATACCCTGCTCCTCCACACATGTCCCAGGGAAGGTACTGCTTCTGCTCAGCCCTGACCTTTAGGTCTCCACTGCCTATGATTATTTTCAATGGGAGTTGTCTCAGCACTGAATTCTCTAAAATCTCAGAGTCTGTCATACTTCAAGAGCTTTACTTAATGAATGACAGAAATTGAGTTATTATTCTCATGCATGTTGTAAATTGCATAACTTGTCACAGTTTTCTTTTTGACTTGGTTACAAGAAAGTGTAAAGGCAAATGTGCAGCACTTTACTGAATGTAGTTTGTGTGCTGACTTCACCCGTGACTCAATTTCTATATACTTGCCTTTGTTTATTGTTTCATTTTGTTTATCTTTCTTATCTACATCAAATTCATGTGTTTTACTAAATTATTCTTTCTTTTTTCAACTATTTACGTATCGCATTTGAAGAAGGTGGCAGAAATACATGAAAACAAAACAAACCAAAAAGTGAATGTGTGTGTATATTAGGTATACATATCAAAACACACCCAAAATATAAAATAAAAACTAACCTCCTCAAATGATGGAGATATTTTGAGGTCTTTGGGATATCAGATTCACCTGATTATTTGCAGGACTGAAATCTAAGGAGGCATAAAATTCAAATACCACTTTGAGAAGATCCACATGAAATTGGACATAGGTATTTTCATCACCAGATCATTATTCTGATATCTTTCAGTTCTGAAATCCAACTACAGTGTGTTAAAGGCTGTATTAGTCTTTAGATTGACTACAAAAAAAAAAATATCCTAGGCTTAATCAGCCTAACGAAGTTACAATGCTAAAAATATTTTTTATTTTAAAAAATTATGTATGTGTATGTATCATTTACTTCTATGTATTTTAAATACACATGCATGTATACCTGTATAAAGACATATTACTTGGAGTCTTCAAACCACACACTTAAGTCTTTTGTCTCCCTTACTATTTTCCTTTAAATAAATAATAATTTTCACTAAGCAGCAAGTAATGATAAGTAAGCTCGACACTGAAAGCTTATTTTCGAGCTGGGTTTATTCTATTTTCTACATTTCCTCTGATAGTGATCCAGCTAGTCTCAGTTCAATTCTAGCAAAACTCAGGTAAGTTACAAGAACTCTAATTGGGCACTAGACGTCTTCACAATGATACCCATCTTGATCTGTCTTTATATGATTGCTCTGGGCTGAAATATTATTATGTTTGAGACCTAAATATGATATTTGTTCTAGTATTAATTTCTAGATCTCATATCCTTTCAGATACCAAAGAAATATAGTACCACTGTAGAATAACGCCAAGTAATGCTCATTTTCCCTCCTAGCATGGGCAACCAATAGCCGATTCACACTTCCATTACATCACAGCTGGATTACAGAAGTACTTTCAGTCTGACCTTAGTATGTCTCTTGCAATTCATTTGTAGATAGTCTAGGAGCTAACAGCTGGACTTCATTTTTGTTCCAGCAGTCACCATTTTATAATGTTTCTCCAATTCAGTGAGAGTTTCACTATTGACAAGTTAATCCCAAACCCCAAAAGGTATTTAAATTTAGTGTGCTAAATCATAGAGGAAATATTACCATTTACTTGCCATAGGTTCATGTCACTCAACTACACATTACCATTTATATCCCATGTATCAAAAGGGTGCAACAATACTATTCTACCACAGAAGACTAATGAAATACTTTGTAAAAGCAAATGGTTACAAAACACTTTTTAAAATCAAAGTGCTGTATTTTTTTTTAACCTTGCACAGAACTCTGGTTCAATTTCTGAGCCTTTCCAAGTCCTCATAATTCTGTGGTATTCATAATAAAGCAGGCAGATGGTTTAGTCTCTGAACATATGCTTTAAATGCCCCTTTTGCTATTTCAAAATAATGGGCCAAATTGTGCCCTCAGATAGTCGCAAGAAACTTTAAGGAGGCTGCCTCTTAAAATCTGAGGACAAAATGTTACTCAGTGGGAAACAAACCTTTAAAAAAACACATTTTCTAAACTTCCTTATGAGCTGTACTCTACATACTAAGGCAAACTGTATTTTTTAATAAAATAGGATATAGTAAGGAAGAATCTTAACCAGCCCAATATTGTATGGTTCAAGGAATAGATTAGAGGTAAAATAGAAGTTTTATATACTTCTATTTTAAAATTCTGATTCTCTAAAACCTTTAAGAAATTCATCTGATTTCATTTCTATGTGATGGCCAGATTTTCCTTTTTTATTATTATCATTATTTTATTACTACTACTGCTAACATGTAGATGCTTTATTGTTAAAGCACTTTGCAATTATTAATTAGTTAATTTAGTTTAAATTATATTTATGGCTTTGTTTCAAATTCATGTTATTCATAGTTATTATAACCCTAAAATGGTATTTCGCCAGCCAATTATTCTCATTTCAAAAACAGTATGTTGTCGATGAAAGAATGTTTTCCAGGTTTTCACAGGATATAAAATTTATCCTCAATGGATACATGTGTTTTGATAATGCTGTTCATATAACCCAGCGATGCTTAGGAGACTATCTCTATTTCTCAATGTCTATATTTTAAACACAGAATCAGACTTTATTTCCACACTTAACCATACTTTTATGTATTTCAATTTGGTTTTGGAAAAGCCTCTAAACTAGTTTCACTTATCTCAAAATGTCCCCAAGACTCAGTAGTCTAATCAGTATTTCAGATAAAAAGACCACACAATTGACAATCAGGACACTTTGGTTACTACATAAGCCTGGAGTTTAAGTAACTACATATTCCAAAACTGTAATGTCCCTTTAGAAATTCTGAAAAAGGACCAGGCTGGTGCTAATGGAAAACAGAGTTTACTTTAAAGAAATAAATGCAATAGTTGTACCCAAATAGGTCTGGGACACTGTTACAACAGTTCGTAAGTAACAATGTTGAGAATAATTCAAGAGCCCTAAATCAAGTGATAATTTTAGACATATATCCACAAAAATCTGAGCAAAGTTGGCAAGTATTATTGGGGCAAAATATTAATATATTCTTCTGTTGATAAAGACATAAAGTAACTCTGAGAAATCCCTCCCTCCTTCTCATTTCTCTAACTTTCACAATAAATGCAGCACTGAAAGTAAATTCTCAGTCAACTCAGAAATACGCCGAGCAGTATTCCAATAAACAACAAATTGATTTTTAAAACTTACATATTAAAATTTCCCCAATCTTTCCCTTTCTTGCCCTTTCACTTCCATGCACACACAATCACACTTACCTGCACAAGTCTGAAACATCAGTCTATATATATTTTTTGAAATGTATTCTGTACCGTTGCATTTTTCTGTGTTTCTTTCTAACCCTCGGGAATGTTAAGAATTTAGGAAGAGAGCCACAGCTTAAGAGAGCAATTATTTGCCAGTAAATACTCAATTTGCTTGTCCTGTGATTTTTCTTCTAACTTGAATATTCAATAATCCGTCCCTGACTGCGTCACGAGCACAAAAAGTCTTTTCTCCAAAGGAGAACACTTTCGCCAATCAACCTTCAGCCATGCCAGGGCACAGCTCGTCAGGGTGATTTGTTAGCTTTAATTAATAATTCCTCACACTGACCATTTTAACAAATAACACAGTGAGACTGGGACGCTGGACGGCTATGATTCAGGCTGATAAAACTACAGTGGGAGGGGCTGGAGAGGGTTGGGGGGCGGATTCAGACGCCGTTTATAAACACCTCTAATCATACTCTTTCAGTTTACAATACAGAGGACATCTCAGCTGAATTACCACGTTATGTCCACTAATTTGTATTCAGATGGGAGCCATATGTTCCTCCACTTTATCTGCTAAGGCCTCCTCGGTGCCAACACCGTCATCGGGCAGACAACATTTACAAAAGAGGTCTCTAGCCTCCAGATTGCAAAGTTTACTGCAGGGTGAAGTTGAGAAATCAAACATATACAGCACTTCTCAGTGAGCCTCAGTGTAACAAGTCTAGAAACACGGAGGTAAGAGTTATGAGTGTCAGATTTACTCTTATGCTGTTGTCTGATCCTGAGCATTTTATTTAACCTTTAAAAAAAAATCTCATACCTCGTCCTCAAAACAGTTAACAATAATGGCTGATTTGTTCATGCATTCCACAAACATTTATTGAATCCCGACTATATGCCAAATACTGTATTAAATGCTGAGATTTTTTTTTTTTTTAATTTTGAAAGTAAGACTTTTTCAGTAAACTGACACAATCCATGGTGGGGGGGTGGTTAACATACAGATAATGTGCTTGCACAAAGCCACCGAACAGGTAGTACACAAGTAAAAAATAAAGACTCATAATGCTACCTGTGTGGCTCAACCAAGTAATCTGTACTTGACAACACACTTGTGTTCATGAGCAAGAGTGATGCTCTGATAAAAACAAAGAATGCTAACAGGTAAAAATTATTTTTTCAAAGATTAGATAATTTCCCTCAGTATGACTAGGGCATATGGAAACATATCAACCAGCAATATTCAAAGGTTTACAAGCATCTGAGGAACATGCTAATACACAGGACATTTTATTCATGTCCCTGATCTAATTGTGTGTGTGTGTGTGTGTGTGTGTGTGTGTGTGTGCATGTCTGCAAGTTCATTAATTTATAGGAAACATATTTATTGAGCACTTATTCTATCCTCAGAACTGAGTAATACTGGGTATACCTCAGATAAATAAAGTACAATCCTTGCCTTTAAGAGGCTCACAATTTAGTCACTAGACTCTAAAAGAGATAATACACATATAAATAGAAAATTATAACACAATAGCAAGAACAATAACACAAGTATGTCTAAAAGTAGGAGGCAGGGCTCCTTGAAGTGATATAGGGACTGTTTCTAAAGATGAAGAGTTGGAGTATCATTGGCAGAAAGATTCTAGGGAGAGGCAAACCTTTGAACCTTTTCTAAAACTCTTACTAGAAGAGATTACCATTTAGGAACTATGGTATGTAAAGCATGATAATCTCAGATCCGTAAATGATGTAACAGTTTTTGGTTTAAAAATAAACTTAAGGAAAACGGTTCCTCTAAACTGTATTATCTTGACATTATTAGAAAAGTATGTGGCATCTCCAGAACTAGAACAAATTGTGACAATACACATCATTTTTACTTTCAGTGTTTCAGCTGTCTTAGGCATATAGGAAACATTCATGACACATACTGCCTTTTTGCTTTTTTCCCAGCCCATTTATCTTCTTTTAATACATACATCCTTGTACAGCTTCTGTTTTCATTGTACCATATGATAAATCATATCCTGCATGATCACTAGATGGGGAAATCTATATCCATTCAGCGGTCACACATATAAGTCTAGCCAGACAGAGCATGCTATACGGTACTAAGGGTGAAACATAAGGAAAAGAATGATACCTCTAATCCCCTCAAAAGACTTTTTCAGTCAGTAAATGCTCCTGCAAATTGCACAGTAGCACAGAACCAAATGCTATGGCAGCCCCCTTATTAAAACTGCATAGTCTCTTAGAAGGTGAATAATTCAAAATCTTCTACATCTTTTGGCTTCTACATCCTGGGCCCACAATGGAAGAAGAATTAATTGTCTTGGGCCACACATAAAATACACTAATAGTAATGATAACTGATGGGCTTTAAAAAAAGGTCACAAAAAAATCTCATAATGTTTTAAGAAAGTTTATGAATTTTTGTTGGGCTACATTCAAAGCCACCCTGGGCCACATGTGGCCCGTGGGCAGTGGTTGGAAGGCTTGTTCTACAATGTATCTTTAGAAGCAGCATGAGCTAGTGTTTTAAATGTGGGGAGGAGAAATTGGAGTCAGAAAGGCTTAGGTTTAAATCCTAGCTTGGCCACTTATTATCAGTATGTCCTTGGTCAAATTAAATACTGTATTTTGCCATGTATAATGTGCATTTTTTGGCCCAAATTTGTGAGGGAAAAACACAGATGTGCATCCTACATGGTTAGTACTAATTCTGTATCTATATAAATGTTTTAAATTCTTTTATATATGCTTATGAGTTTAAGTGTAACTCTAGAAATCAATAATGATATCTGTAAACAAAATAATACCCTGGAAGATGATAATCATTTCTTAACATAAACATTTTATATATAAAATTTCTTATACCTTGTATCTGATCTTGTGTTTTGTAATTATTTGTTACATAAAATTTCTTGTACCGTAATATGTTGAAAAATAAATGCTAAAATTTCTAATTAAAAAAAAAACAAGTACCTAAATATAAACAAATAAAAATTTGAATTAAAAAATTAGAACAAAAGATTTTTTTTTTCCCTAAAAGTTTGGGCATCAAAATACAGTAGGTTCTTTGAGGCACAATTTTCTTATCTCTAAAATGGTTTGTTGTAAAATTGCAGGAGAAAATGTAGGTAAGGTACATAGCATAGCAACTAGCCCAGAATAGGTGCACAGTATATGGCGTGTTCAAAGTACTGAGATTTAAAACTTATCACATACAACTAAGATTTACTATTTCTGGAACAAATGACACATATATTATCTAAGTCTGCCTTAGACAATAAAGGTAAATAATTCTTAGCTAAAGCAAATTGCACTTGGTAGCCTGGTAGAATTTCCATTGAGAATGTTAATAATGCAGCTGAAATGGTTGTGTTTCAGAAAACAGAGCTGACAGATAAAACAGAGATAGATGACACAGGAATTAACAGGTAATAATAGAAAAAAATTCTTACTTTTCCAAGTGATTAATACAGTATTACATTTATTTAGTGGAGAGGGAAAAGCTTGCTTGGGACCCACCACTCAGGACACCGCATGCTCTCCACAGATAACCTGATGCTGCTAACTTTATTAACCACCAGCTAAGGACCATTCTCCAACTCCACGCACTCTCATGCCTCTCAACATACTTTCTTCCTTTTTGACCTTGATTAGGCGCTGCTACCCCAGTTCTTTACCTAAAGTATGGAACAAATGTTAGTGGAACACACTGACTGAGGTTGATACCGTTGGTTCCCGGGGAAAAGCAGCATTTCTCTACAGAAGAGTCCTGGAAGGGCTTCACAAAGGCTCTTCTCATTTGTTTGAATGTACATGTAAAGTTTCTCCCTTGGGGATTCTTTGGGGTGAGGGGCTGCCTGGGCCCTCCATTACTGGCCCGCATTGTACGGCCTCCGGCTGAGGTCAGGTTTGTATGAGAAAACTGGCAGATGAGTTAATAATGAACATAAGCACTAATGTGAATGTGGCATCATGGGTAGCCAGAGCTTTCTAGAAACTGCTTCTTTCTCAGCTGGAAATAAAAGTAAAATGGTAAAAAGTAGAAGTATGAAAGACTATTGCATGTGCTCTTTCCTCAGGATACCTGCATTGGTATCAATGACTTAGCAAGTTTTTGGGCTCGTTGGGTCCCCTCTTCCTTACTAATGAACTGTCTGAGTCTCCAGCCTTATATAGGGACACTTCCTCCTCTGGTTGAAAATGATGACAAGCAGAAGTTACTACAGAAACATTTTAAAGTAGATGTTATTTTTTATAACCTTTTCCCAAATAATTTCCATATACTTTAATTTCCAAACTTAAGCATTTTCACATACATATTCAAATACTTAATTCCTAAATGTTTTACTAAGTGATCACTAGATCATGAAGGAGGAAAAAGGTGATTTAATTTCAGTTTCAAATTTAGATTTCTGTCCAAACAAGAATTTTAGAAATAAAAAATTCTGAAATGGTTAAATGGTGACTCATATATTGGGCTGTACAATATATGGAGGTTGGGGTTAAAAACTTTAAATTTTCTCAAACGTTCCTTGTCCCTCGAGGCACTGCTTTCTCAGTAAAAGTCTCCAACTTTCACAATTGTGAAAACTGGGATTCCCTAAAGGAGAAAAATGTTTCTTGTCAGAAAACTAGTCATGGTAGTTCATACAGTGAAGGAGTCCAAGAGCTTATCAGCTTTCCTGTGACCTTGCTATATGATTTGCTACAAGTCATTTAATACTCCTCTATGTCTCGGCTTTCTGTCATCTTATCTATGATACCTAAATGACATTATCAAGATAATGTGGAGAAAATATTTGGATTATATCATAAAGCATGTGCTAAAGTCCTAAATCCCAGGGTATGTGAATGATACTACCAGTATCATTGGTAGAATGACACTAACATCCTGTACAATCTTAAACAGCATATTTAGCACCTCAGTGTCTCTACTTTTTCAGTTGTAAAAATGGGCATGGTCATATTTACATTTTTCATCAGTGTACTGAAACAGAAAGACTATTGCAAAACTCAATTAAAATTATTCAAAAAAATTTCATACAATGTAAAAAAAAATGGCCAATATACAGCACTAAAGTTGATTTTCAAATATAGTACATGGATTGATTTCAAAATATCGAGACATAGGGTGAAATGTGTTTCCAAACATATTTACTTACGAAAAAAAAGATTAGTAAAAGACAAAGAGCAATGCTACCTTTTATTTGTGTTGCTAGCTGCATTTTATGGTGGGTCCTAGATCCCAGTAATGAGAAAACAGACTCAGAAAAAGTGGTTTGTAGCAGACGGCTGCATGCTATAGAAAATTAAATGTATTCAATGATAGGTTGGCAGAAATGTGATACATGTGCTTTTAGAACCAGAACTATTTCAGCAGCTTTCCACACTTGGCAGTCGTGTTCCCGAAGTGTCCCCTTACAACGCCATTCCCCCATACCACCTCTCTCTCTCTCTCTCTCTCTCTCTTTGTCCTGCAGTGCCAGGTGGAGCGATGACCAAAGGCAGGGGCAAAGCAAGCAGAGGCAGTCACTGTGGCAGGAGCCACTCCAAGGATCCAAGAGCAATCTGGCTATGCCTGCCCACGCTGGAATGCAGTCAGTGGCTGGTCAGCATGGTGCCCTGAGAGCCACACGGGCCTCTCCTGGTAGGTCCGCACCCTCACCCTGCTCAGGAGGACTACCTGCAAAGAACTAATGTGTGCATTTCCCTACCCACTCACAGCACTGGATTTCAACACAATTCTGTGCTTGTATTACTTCTACTGCATGATCTCAGTGTGATAGATGCAAATCATGCAAAAGCATAAGTCTTTTCTACTCAAAATTCATACCTTACAAATCTTGGGCAACTGGTAGATAAGATAATTCAATTTCTAATATTTTTTTTGTCAAATGTATTTCTCTAGTTTTCAGACGTCATTAGAAAATAATAAATTGGTACCCAATTATCCAGCATTCTCCTATTCACTTACAGGCCTAGCTTGATTTAACATAATCATGAACCCAGAAAAGAGAAAATAGAGCCCTTGAGAAGAAAGTTGCCATAAAGGACATGATTGCCCAAACTCTTCTTTATTCATCAGTGAGACTTTAAGCCTGGAGCCATATATTATCCCTTAATACACAGTGACATCAGTTACCTAGACCTTCCATTCATGTTAGATGGGAAGACAGGACACTTCCAGAAGAAAGCACAATGATATCTGTATGAAATAACCACTCTGTATCTCAGAATGAAGAGGAGGCAGACTGAGTATGGGGGGCATAAAGTAGACAAGGCTGCCAACTACCTATAGCTTGCAAACAGATCCATAATGGAGTCCTGTAGAAATCAATATGGTAGAGCTTCACATAAAATTCCATTCATAATTGTTATGGGTTCATTTGCATCCCCTTGAAATTCATGTGCTAAAGTTCTAACCCCCAGGACCTCAGAATGTGACCTTATTTAGAAAAAGGGCCTTGAAGGTGTAATTACAGTTAAGATGAGGTCATACTGGAACAGAGTGGGTCCCTAACCCAATATAACTGGTGTCCTTATAAACAGGGGGGATTTGGACACAGACATGTACACAGGGAAATGACACTATGTGAAGGTGAAGACAGAGATCAGGGAGATACCTCTACAAGCAAAGGAACCCCAAAGAACATCAGCAACCCATCAGAAGTTAGGTGAGTGGCATGGAACAAATTCCTTTGTATAGTCCTCAGAAGGACTGACACCTTGATCTCTTCCAGCCACCAGAACTTTTGACACAATGCATTTCTGTTGTTTCAGGTACTCAGTTTGTAGTACTTCGTTATAGCAGCCCTAGTAAACTAATACAGTAATTATGAATAGGAAACCATCATGTAAAGATTAAGTCATGTTTAGAATACTTTGTTTAAGAAGGCTGAGAATTCTAAGCTTCACTGGAGAAAAAAGTGTCATTAATATGCTTTAAGTAAATAAACCATTTGGTGTTTGATGTTAGATGATTAAAATACATGAAACATACCGTTTTTCATTTTTGCTAATGTAGCAGGCTATTGCCACCTTTACCAAAATGACAAAGTGATATGCACTCCATAGAAGACATCAAAGAAAGAGTTCTAACCTCTATGGAGCATTGTGTCTAGCAAAGCAGATAATGTGAGTTTATTTTTATTTGTTTGTTTAAAATACATAGCCTAATGAGTGTGGAATGGTTACCAAGAGAAGTTATTAGTAGAGAAGAGCTGCTTACTTAGGACAATTAAGAAATGGGATTTAAGTCTAGATCAAAATTAACCAGCATTTATCGAGATGAGGAGTTACAGACAATTCTAAGCATGAGGAATACTAAGACTAAGGCAAAGCAAGAGTAAGAGGGAAGGTGTAGAAACAGCAGTAGTGGGAATATGAGAACACTAGCTGGTATTGAGAGTAAAAACAATCTGAAGTGGGCACAGAAAATGATAAAAAGTCTGGCAGGCTGTAAGACAAGAGAGGGTAGCATTCTTGTATTCCGAACAAGAATACAGTTAAAAACATCTAGTGCGAGAATTAAGCTGTCTTTATAACTAGTGCTCTGAATGCTTTTTGTATGAAATAGAAAGACTGTACCTTGATTTTTCTTTAAAAGGATTCAATAGTGGAATGAAAACTTTTTTTTCTTTAAGCAAAAACTAAGCCATTATGGCAGGGAGGTCAAGGAAGAAATCCTTCACAGAACAAGAAGCGATAACTTTATACAAAGCGTTCTCTGGAGAAGTTACAAAAAAAAAAAAAAAAAAGGAACAAAATAGCCCCATAAAGTTTGTTTGTTGCCTTAAATAGCTTTAAAGTCCTACCTCTCCTAATTGCTCTTAACATTTTACTCAGCCAATTATCAACTTAATCTGGGGAAAGGAAAATCAACTTGACTTTTTGACAGCCAAGTCAATCCAACTGGAAAATTCAAATCCTACAAGAATAGGGCATAGGGAAAACTCTTCACATCAACGTGTTAAACTGCCAACAGAAATCCACAATAACAGAATCATCTTTTCCTTCCTTTCCCAAATTCATTCTGTCAAAAAAATGAATGATGGTACAAATATACTCTTCGATGAAATGAAAAAGTAGAGTTATTCACTCTTTATGGTAATAGGACCTTTTTGCTCAAGACAGTCGAAATTATAATATTTTATTCTTCATAGGAATTGAAGATGGCCCTGTTCACATCTCTAAAAATAACTCAATTATATGACTAAATAGAAAAATTACAGTTTAATTTCATCTTTTTCTATGTTAATTCACATATCAATTTAATTATTTGTTTTATTTATTAATTGGAGGAAATTTTAGCTTGGATAATAACATTCAAGTAGGGAGCCAAAATGTTGAAAAGGAAGATGAGGTCTATTTTTCATGTAGGTCTTACCTTTTCTGTCCACTGATTTCTATTAAACGATTTCTGCTACAGAAATGACTGTGCAGAGCACTGACTGCTACTTCTGGTAGAGAGGAAAGAAATGCTCTCAAAACTGAGAAGATAGTAAAATGAACAAATCCACATTGTTGGGGAGGGAAAAAAAAAAAGAGGAAAAGCAAGAAAATAATAAAGCCATTGAGCATACAAGCAAGAAAACAAGAAGGTGAGAAAGTAGGAAAGAAGAAGAGAAAGTCATTTGTAGAGGTCCAACACTCTACCTACCCAAACCCAAATGTTTGGCGCACAAGTAAAACAGCTGAAAAGGGAGCGGGGGAGGAAATGTTACCCCTGGACTGACGCTCAATCAGGCACCAACATCTGACATTCAGCAGGTCCAGGTGTTTTTAAATTCAAGTGCCCCTTTGAGAATAAATGATAGTTATGGACCTCTCCAAGGGAGAAAGAGCACATTTACAAATACATAGGAAGTATATATATAAATATGCATATACTCATAAAGTATTATTTGCATACATTTTCAAAGGGCTCATTTAAACTCTAAACTTATCCCTGTACTCTCTAACCATACATTAGCTCAATGTAAAGAAGCACTGGCTCTAGAATTGGGACCAAGCCAAAATAAAGAGTCAGGATAGGGACTAAGAGAAATGGAAATAGGACCTAAAACCATCCAATCAACCAACCAACCAACAAACACATATAGAAAAATAAGCGTCCTTTGTCTCTAAATCGACCTTTAAATATTTACCTTTTTCAATGTTTCTGGAATTTAGGAGAGGAAAGTATATGACTTGGCTAATGAACTACTTAATTAACACAAACTTATACTGCAAGATATAAATATTATGGTGATTCTGCATGTTTTTAATAATTAATTTTACATTCCTCTCTGTTACTTGCCTTTGAACAGCACACTAATGTCTAATACTATCCTGGTTTTGAAAATTAGTCCTAACTTACACTGTAGCATTGAAAAGAAACACTAAATACTGTGAATAGCAACTCATCAGACATAAGAAATGACACAGACGACTTGGCAAGAGATGAAAAAACAAAACAAAACTAATTTCAGCATTTTTAAGTAGACTGCATATATGTGAGGACACAGGCTATGCCTTAACTGTCATGAGAATTGTTTATATTTGTTTAAAACATAATAATGTTTTTCATAGTATTCATAATCTTTAAAAGCTTAAGGTATCTTTAGCTCATCTAATTTGGACATCAATTTGAGAAAGTAAATGGAAGAGATATTACCTTAATTTTCTAAGAAAGAAACAGAGGCTGCAAATGATTAGATGACATACTGAAAATCACATATCTAACATGTAGCAAATCAAAGGCAAGAAATTTGATAGTTACCCAGTAATTTTTCTGCTATCCTATACTGCACTCAAAAAAATGTTCATCACACATAAGTCTTACTTTGGAAATGAGAATAATGTTATATACCCTCATAAAGAGTTCATATCCACATTTGTTTCGCACATGAAATTTGTGGGTAGAATACTGTGAAACAGAAACTATATTAGCTATATTATTAGATCACATGGCTATATTTAAATGTATACTGCATATATTATGGATACTCTGCCTACATGGTTACATGTATACACCTGTATGTGTGAACTGTGTTTCCTCATCTCATTAGAAGACAATACTGGCAAAGTCAGGTTGTACTTTATTATTAATCTTGTATTTAGTATTGGCACATGTTGACAAATAATTTAAAAATCAAATCAACATTAATACATGAACAACATAGTAAAACGTATTTTAAGAAAAAATACATAAATATATGTTCATTTACTTCAACTACACTTTCAGTTAGTTTATATGTGATACTTAAATCAAATTTAATAAAGTAGAAGTAAAAACTAACTTTTTAAAATATATTAATGTATTTTTAACCTTCTGTTGTAATTAAACAGAGCTCAAAATTTAGTTATTGCTGAAGTTTTACAATTTCATTTTCTTTATGTTTTCTATTTTCAGTTAACAAGTCAGTTATTTAGTTGGAACCGTCTCCCACTTTCTTTTTAAATCTGAGATATACCAGATTCAAACAAATAAGATGACAGATTTTAAAACAAGACGATAGATTGCTGGGATAAGCTAATATTTTCCTTAAGAAAAAGGTATAACAGATATTACAATTTGGTGAATTTACTTGTATTTTTTTCTTAATATCCAAAGCAACCTTTACACCCCAGCCATCAGAACCTACCTGGAGCACAACTGTGAAATGTAATTATCTTTGCCCCCAGTTCCTCCCTTAATGGTCCTTGGACCTTGTTTCCTTTTGAACTTCTTAGCTCTTTCTTCAACCTACATTTATTTCTGGTCCCTTTTCGCTGGGGTGCTACAATCTTTCTTTTTAATCTCAGCTGTAAACAGAGGTCCTTATTCAACTGGGATGCCTACTACAGCATCCTCAGCCCACCTTGCCAACCCTGAATCACGGTGCCGCCATCCAGCCGACCAATTTCACTGTGCCTTTTGTCATGCCCTCACTTACCAGGTCACACTCCCTTATACACCATTGACAGACTTGAAATTTCCCAATTTCTTGGCAAGTTATAACTGCATTTAACTCCATGTAAATCATCTCTGTTAATATTTCTGGTTCACTCCATCTTGCTTGCTTTCCTAGCTGGGCTACTACTATGGTTGTAGCATGATTTGTGAAGAATAAAAGGGTACTCAGGAATAAATCTGTACCATAAGTCAGAAAACCTCAATGTAGCTCAGGCCACATTGGTCAGCTTGGTTTTTCTTGTACCCTAGTTGTCCTATTTATCAAGTGAAAAAAAAAAGTAAAACCAAACACTCTGTACCAAATTCAATGAAATATGTAAGGATACATGTTTAAATTTTGAGAAGAAAAGTTACTAATAGATTTTATAAGTATTCAGATTATTTCCTTTTATTTCTAGAGCAAAAAAAGAATACTCAGAAAACTCTAGAAATCAATAATGGAACTGACCCATTCTTCTAGAATTCATCTGTCATAGGCAAAATAATTACACCTCAAAAATGTCTACTTTCTAATACCCAGAAGCTCCATTACATGGCAAAATGTTATATGACATGAAAAGGAGACTGCAGATGTAATAAAGGTTGCAGACTTTATAAGAGGAAGAGAATTTTAGATAACCCAGATTTAAAGAACCTGATCTCTGAAGAATAATTCAGGTTCAGAACCTAAAACTTCTTGAGGTATAGCAACATGCTGAAAACAAATATTTTGTAATCAACTGGAAATCATTCTCATAGTAAAGGGTAAATTCTCAGCAGGTTATACACATCCTACTTTAGAATTATACCACAGTATGAAATAATACAAAAGAAAATAGGAGAGAAACAAATATAGTGATTAAAAATTCTTGTAGAAATAGGATAAATGTGGTTAATTATTTTCCCCATAGAGACAGAAAATTCATTGAGGTAAAAATTACTAACACCGTACTTTGCAGCTTTTCTTTTGTGTTCCATGAGGCCACAACAGGAAGCAAAGTTCTACTGGCCTGGTTAAGAGCAGGCGTGATGGAGAAGGCCCCATGAGAAAAGACACTCACCTTCTTCTTTTCAACACCACATTCTGCTTCCTACAGGTCCCAGAAAACTTACTAAAATTTTTGGTCATTTTATAAGGAGAGATCAGATAAGGGGCTTTGAGGGTCATGCACAATAAATTCATCACCATTTTATGTCTGTTCTAATTTAGTATTTCTAAAGGGGGTCGATAATAAATCCCACCAACTATCTTTTTTAGGGCCATCTAGATACTAAGTAAACCAAGAATATTTTAAAATGCAAGCTCATAAAAATATGCTTTGCTTAACCTTCTCTCCCTCTTTAAAAAATAAGAAAGGCATGATGTTCTTTTTTTTGTTGTTGTTAATTAATTCATTTTAGACAATTCCTTAAATTTTCATTTTAATAAATTTTTGTGTGGGTGCATTAATTACTTTCAAAGATGCTTTACAACTGTTACCTATTAAAAGCCTTTGTTAGTGAATAAAAAAAAAAAAGGGGGAAGAAAAAAACTTCCAGCATGCCCCCTCCCTTCTCCATTCTGAGCAGGTCCTTGCTATCAACTGCTGGAGTATGCTCGCTTTGCACCTAGAGCTATAATTATTTTGCTTTAATTTTACAAAACCTTTTGTTCCATTCCCACGAGCCTACCTGATCCTTATATTACACTCGCTCTATTAAAACACTCATGCAGAACAAAGCGTGGCTGTACTGATTCATAAGTAACTTTCTTTTCTCAGTAAAATGCCACTGGCTAGGGTTCGAGACATAGTCATGGGGCTTCACCCTCGTCTGCCAATTTTCATGTGTTTTTAGAGCACAAAAAAATACAAAACGTTGTTTCAGACTGTTGTATTCTTCTCCAACATCCATTTTTTGCATTGCTGTTTTTTTTGTGTTTTTAAAAATATTTTGTTATGCTTAATTTTACTCTGTGGCAACGGAAGTGATACAATGGTGCGGATGGTGGGTCTATTAAAGGATTGTTAATTGTGTTGAAATTTCTTTTATTCACATGGTTAAGATCTTTTCAAAATCACTTTTGTTGCCTTCTTTAATTTTCCTTCTCTCTCTTTACTCCACCCCTTTTCCTTGAGATCTTGCAAAACATGTGGGCTTTTGGCAGAAGAAAATTGCAGTGACTCATCAAGAGAATTGTTTGTTTGCTCTGAGGAGCACCCTGAGGACCCTCTGGGCTGCACACGGAGCCCTTTGATCATAGGAAATTTATTTCTTCCAGATGTTTTCCCCACAGCCACCTTTCTGCAATGTCCCTCTTCATTATGTAGGATAAGAATAAACATTCAAGACCCACTGCCTTGGTATACAGTTTTCCTGAATGGAGTGTGACAGGGAGTTGACATTTGATTGAGCCATTGGGTTCCCCTTGCCTTAGGCACAATGATGGAGAAAGGTTAACACTTAGGAAGGCAGAATTGGATCTCTTCAGGCAAGTGTCCTTAGAATTAAGATAGAAATTAAGTGAACCAGGCCAAAGAAAACATACAAATCTGCAGATCATTGCTTGTGGACCCAGCCTCATACAATCCTATGAAGTCTAAAGCTTGGCTCTGTCATATCACTTGTCCAATTTTTCCACTTAAAGTACAAAGAGTGGACAGGAAAGTGAAGTCTTTGGGCACTTCTCTTATTTTCTTGGTCTCACTAAGGGTGCTAGTAGAAATGAGAAGGAAGGACAAGGCAGGAGATGGATAGTAGATGCCCAGGTTAAGGTGGTGCTAGGTTGAACAATGGTCCACCTAAATGATATCTACATCCTGATCTCTAGAACCTATGAATATTACCTTAGGTGGTAGAAAAGGATTTGGCAGATACATTTAAGGATTTTGAGATGAGGAGATTATCCTGGATTATCTAGATGGGACCTAAATGCAATCACATGTATCCTTATAAGAGGAAGATTTCAAACAGACACAGACCATGAAACCAGAGGCTGAAGTGATGCAGCCACAAGCCAAGAAGTGTTGGCAGTCACAAGAGGCTGGAGCAGGTAAGGAAACAAATTATCTCCTAGAACCTCCAGAGGAAATACAGCATGGCCAACATCTTGAGTTCAGCCCAGTGATACTTATTATGGACTTCTG
Organism: Lyroderma lyra; assembly: GCA_004026885.1. Taxonomy (NCBI): domain Eukaryota; kingdom Metazoa; phylum Chordata; class Mammalia; order Chiroptera; family Megadermatidae; genus Lyroderma; species Lyroderma lyra. The sequence goes on from PVJL010000283.1 coordinate 137,364, forward strand.
GCCACCAGAATTGTGAGACAATACATTTAGCATGTTTTAAGTCAACAAGTTACTGGTAATTTGTTAAAGCAATCATGGGAAACTATAATAGAGATGGTAACTGTTTCAAGACCCCATTGTTCAGCACATTCCTGAAACCATCAGTCTCAGGATGGTAGAGTGGGAAGGAATGAAAAATAGGGTGACAAGATTTGAAGACAAAATTCTTTGTGGGGATGCTGGCATTCTTATGGAACTTGTGATCTACCACAAGTTGAGAATGAAAATAAATAGGGTAAAGAGTATACATGAGGACATTTAACAGATTATATAGATTGTGAATGGAAATGCTTCAGTTTTCTAATACTAGTTTGCACATTTTATCACGTAGGACAAATCTATCATGCTGCATTTTGCCATGTATAATGAGTATTTTTTCACCAAATCTGTGAGGGAAAAATAAGGATGTGCATTATACATGTGTAGTACTAATTTCGTATCTATATAAATGTTTTTAATTCCTTTTTTTTAATGCTTATGAGTTTAAAGTGTAACTCTAGAAATCAATAACAATATCCATATGCAAAATAATAACCTGGAATATGATAATAGGTTTTTTTATTGTTAAATTTATTGTTGTGACATCGGTTAGTAAAAATTACACATATTCCAGGTATACAATTCGACAATACATCATCTGTGTTGTGTTATGTGTTCAACACCCAGAGTCAATTCTCCTTCTATCACCATATATTTGATGCCCTCTCCCTCTTCAATACCTCGCTCCTGCCTTACCCTCAGGTAACCACTAAACTATTGACTCTGTCCATGAGTTTTTTCTTTTGTTGTTTTCAGTTTTATATTCCATATATGACTTACATTAAAAAAATAAATGCTAAAATTCCTTTATAATACAAAAACAAGTGCCTAAATATAAACAAATAAAAATTTGCATTAAAAAATTAAAATGAAAGGTATTTTTTCCCTGGAAGTTTGGGCCAAAAAAATGGGTGTGCATTATACATGGAAAAAAACAGTATTTTACCTGTAAAATAAATGTTTATATATAATACATTATCAGCCATTATTTTCCTAAATTAATTGTCAGTATAATGAACTTTAGTGGCAACTGGCCTGACATGTATATATTATATTTGGCACATACGTACTATGCTATAACTTTCCTATACCAAGTAAAAGACCAACCAAATTTTAAAGATAACCCAAAGATAATTTCATACCTAAATGCAAGAATTCTTAAATAGATGAATTAAAACAATAACTTAAATTTGGAAAAATGCAATAGCAAAATGACTGTTATGTGACCGAACCACTGAGTTTATCACTTTCTCTCGTTCACCATTAAAAATCTATAGCAGCTGCATTATTAAAAAGGACAATAAAAAAATCAATTCCCATAATTCTTTTCAGCTATTGGGCTTTTCAACAACCAAACCATTAATCTTCACGATCAACACGAGGTCAGTAGACCTATCCCACCAGTACAGATGAAGAAATGAAATTCTCAAGGGCCTAAAGAGATTCTGGATTTATCAGTGAACGAGAAGAACTGAGCAAATCAAGTAGAAATGCTGACTCTATTACCTAGAAATAATCTACTTCCAAAAGCAAATAGAGATTTTTCCTTTTGAAAATAACACTCCATGACAGGATATGTAAAAGATGGTCATTTATTTTTTTGCTACTTTCATATTATTACCACTGAGTATTCATTTAACAGTAGCCTTAAAAACAGAAAGAACACAATAGTCTATTTTTTTATCAAAATAAACAAATGATAAACTTATGATCAACATAACTACTACCAAGGAGAAATATATCCTAGGACATTCAAATTATCAGGAGGCTAAAAATAGTGGTAGTTATTGCCATGCACCTATATTTGGAAAAACGGGTATAATTTGAATTTTAGTACATTGCCTTTTCTATTTCCTACACTACCAGCTGTACCCTGACCTAAGGCCATTCAGGGTCTCAGGACCAGATTTTCACTATCTAGAGTGAAGAGCAGTCAATGTAAATTCCACCTGCATATTCTTGTGGTCTTATTGTTGTATTTGCTTTAATACCATTGACACCTTATCTTTGGAAGGACACAATGCATATCTTTGAGCTTAGTGTAGGTTTTCACAGTACCATATAATTACAGTTTTCCTTACTCATTTTTTAACCCTTCCAACAACCCAGAGGACAATTTTAAACATTCCCATTTATTACCATCCCACCTGTTTCTATGAGTTTTTAGATGGCAGGAAACATGTTTTCCTTTTACCTATCTCCCCCTGGCTTCATGACACCAGTAAGTTTTTAAGGAATGACTAGCTAACATATAATTCAAGGCACAGGATAATGAGTGGTCAGGATCAGTGGAAATTGGCCCATTTGGGTCTGCAAAGAATACAATAAAACATCAAGTGCTAGAGAGATAAAACATAAAAGAATTTTTAAAATCCTAATAGAAAAGTACCTTAAGTCCTTTAGCATAGATTATGAATCTAAAAACTAATAATCTGTTTTTCCATAACAAATATGCTGTCCCATAACAAATCTAGGAGGACATGTTTAGTATGATATAGTGTGTTGAGAGGGAGAAATGGTTGAGATGAATAGGGCATTAAAAATTAAGAGTCAAGGACATTTGGAAATATATAATATATACTTGGTTACCTTTTAAATGAGCAAGGTCTTGTCTCTAGCATTTTAGTTTTGTTTTTAGGACTTGAATTTGTCAAAGTCCCAGGTTATCAGTTACTTTGTATAAATTTTCCAATAAACACCCCTTGATTATGGAGTTAGCTCTTCAAAGGGGGTAGATTTATATAGCCCCTTCAATATTAGCAAATTATATAAACAAAAATGTAAAGTTAACATTTTTTTCTCTGAAGCAATTCAGTGAATTAAAAAAAAAGTTTTATAATGAATAAAACCAGATTTTAAGTTCTGGATAAGTGTTCTACATGCATGACTTTCATGACATGTGTTGGCTACAGATTACTGTATATATTTTTTCTTAATAAAATGGGATCTCCATCAAATACAAAGATAGATCATAGAGTCTTCCCACAGGGACTTTAAGATAATCTAAATCAGGAGTATCCAATATTTTGGCTTCCCTGGGCCACACTGGAAGAATTGTCTTGGGCCACAAATAAAATACACTAACACTAATGATAGCTGATGAACTAAAAAAAGGTCCATGTATAATTTTCATAATGTTTTAAGGAAGTTTACAAATTTGTGTTGGGCCACGTTCAAAGCCACCCTGGGCTACATGTGGCCCACGGGCCGCAGGTTGGACAAGCTAGTTCTAAATCAATTCCTTTTTACAGATAAAAAAATATGTGAGTGCTTTAATAAAGTCTATTTAAGATCAGTATTGAAACAACTGATTATGAAATGAAAAGAGAAGGAGAAAAAGACTTAACAGTATAACGTGGGTGAAGGAGAGAGAAAAAAGAAGAGAAAGATTTTTTCACTGGAGGAGAGCAGTAAATTGCAATATATTTTTGAATGTGCATCCAGGTCTTTGTTGGAGAAAGGCTTAAATATTACAAAGAAGGTAGCATCCCTTTTTAAAAGAATTGCTTAGATTATTCACATACCAACAGTTTTAGACAGGTTTACCTCTAGGGAATCACATGACTCATTATAAATAAACAAACATATTCTGTATTTCTAACACGGTAACTGTCCATTCATTTATACTGCATATCACCTCTCACTTCACCATATGCAAATTGAAGGGAAACACAATGGCCATTGTTAAAATCTATTTCAAAATAAAGCTTATCCCATGAAAATGGAGAAAATGTGAATACTATTAAGAGTTACATAAAGATACATTTTAATTTGGAAACTTGCTACTAAAGAGTATGTAAATTTGTTAAAAGTACAGGCTCAGATTTCCTGGGACTGAACCTTGGCTTTGCCACCTACTTGACCTTGGGCAAATTTATTCCTCTCTCTGCCTCAGTTTTCTCACTAGTAAAATTAGCATAACAATAGTGAGTATTTAAAAGAGCTGTAGAGAAAGACCCAGGGCAAGATGGAGAAGTAGGTAAACTCTGTGTTTGCCCCTCTGATGGCCACATTAAAATTACAACTAAACTACAAAACAATCAACCTGGAGAACCACCTGAAGACTAGTTGAATACAAGTCCTATAACTAAAGAAGAAGCCATGTCGAGACTTGTAGGAGGTGAAGATGAGAAACAGGCTGGCCCCACACCCACGTGTGATAGTTGAGAATTAGGAAGAATATATTAGTAGAAGAGGTCCTCTCAGAGGAGTGAGGGGTCTGAGTCCCACATCAAGCTCCCCAACTCAGAACACTAGTCAGGGAAAGAGGAGCCCTGACAATATCTGGCTATGAAAACCATCAGGGATTCCATCTAAATGGGTGAGACTGGCTCCTGGAAACCCAGGTGTCCTCTTAAAGGGCCAGCACACAAACACTCTCGCTTCCCAGGCACTCACCCTGGACTACAGTAGGGGAAGAGCAGCTTGGGAGGTGCCAGACACATACAGGAAGAAAGTGAATTGTGTGGCTTCAGGGCGAGGGCTGGAGAAATGCTGCCCATTGTCCCTGTGTTGAGTTCTCTTCAGTATAGCTGGTGGGCCATCATTCCTGTGTTGAGCCCTCCTTACATACAACAACCAAATGTGAATCTGCATTGGTCTGGTGAAATTCACTCATTCCACCCTGACAACTCCCTGGAACTCTGCGCCACCCAACTCCCACTGTGCTAGAGGGTCTTTTGGCAGCAAACAGCTGATCTGAGCTTGCACTCCGCCTAAGGCACTTTTGGCTACCAGCAGCCAGCCCTGGTCCCTGCTGCTGTCTTTCTTGGACAACTCTCAAGGTTTTGTGGGTCTCAGGTGAGAAGCAAATGGCCTTGGTGTGCCCTGAACTTTTTGTTGAATGTCCCAGGCTAAGCACTGGTGCCAAACCTGAATCTGCATTAACCTGGTAAACACCACTTGCCCCACCCAGGTGACTCTCTGAAACCCTGCTTCACCCAAGTCACTTCCACACTAGGCTTTTTCAGAAGCTGAGCCTTACAGGCAACTGGTAGGCAGCAGCAGGCCTTGGGGTGTCCCATGCCTTTTCCTGAGATGCCCCAGGCCCAGTACTGGTGGCAGTGAATCTCAGTTTGCAGCATGTACTCTCCCAGGTGCCTCCAGCACAGGCAGCTACCAACTGCAGATTGCTTTATAGCTCCTACTAGGTGGCCTCAGGCCAGTCACAGCCAATGGCAGACCTTGGCATGCATGACAGTCCCTCCCCAAAGTCCTAGAGCCAACACATACGGAGGCCATATCACAAAAGAGCACCACTGGATTAGTGCCACAGGTGGCACACACAAAGGATGGTCTCAGCACCAGACTGCACTGGGAAGAATATTGCTCTGTGGTGTCAGCCCCCACACAACAGTTCATATGCTATGGGGGTGGTTAGTCCTCGTAGCCAGTTAGCCTGAGGGTCAATCTCATCCACCATCAAACCAGTATCAGTCAAGTCTCAACTTCAACAGGAGGGTACACACAATCCACACGTGGAAAACTCCTGGAGCATGAAGATCAAGTGATTAGAGAGACAGTACACTGGGCATCTACTATATAAGGCCACCCGAACAAGACTGGGAGATAAAGCAGATCTACCTAATACACAGAAACACACAGAGAAGTAGCAAAAATGAGGAAACAAAGAAATATGTCCAAAATAAAATAACATGAGAAAACTAAAATAATAATAATAACAACTAAACAAAAGGGAGGCAAGCAACCTACTACATATAGAGTTTGAAACACTGGTTATAAAAATACTCAAGGAACTCAGTGAGAACATCAACAAAGGGTTAGAAGTATAAAAAAGGACATAGAAACCGTAAAAAAGTACCAGTCAGAAAAATGCAGTAACAGAAATAAAGAATGTACTACAAAGAATCACCAGCAGATCAGATGAAGCAAAGGACTGATTCAGTGATTTGGAAGACAAGGTATCAGAAAACACCCAATCAGAAGAGGAAAAAGAAAATATATATTTAAAGAAGTGAAAATATTTTAAGGTACGGCTGGGACAACATCAAGCATACCAGCATTGACATCAATCATAGGAATACCAGAAGGAGAGAAGAGAGAGCAAGGAATCGTGAATCTATTGGAAGAAATGATAACTAAAAATTTCCCTAACCTGGCAAAGGTAATAGATATACAAGTTCAGGAAATACAGAACAGTCCCAAACCAGATAAACTCAATGAGGCCCACAGCAAGATACATCATAATTAAAATGGCAAAGGTTATATAAATGTGTAATTAAAAGCAGCAAGAGAAAGGCAATTAGTTAATTACAAGGGAGCTCCCATAAGACCGTCAGCTGATTTCTTAATAGAAATTTTGCAGGCAAGACATGATTAGAATGAAATAATCAAAGTGATGAAAGCTAGGACTAAAACCAAGACTACTCTACCCAGCAAAGCTATCATTTAGAATTGAAGGACAGAGAAAGAGTGCTCCAGAGAAGAAAGAGCTAAAGTAGTTAATCATAGCCAAACCAGTATTACATGAAAGGTTAAAGGGACTTATTTAAGAATGGGGGGAGGGGGAAGAGAACATAAATATAAATAAAATGGCAATAATTGTGTACATATAAATAATCACTTTAAGGTAAAGGGATTAAATGCTCCAATCAAAAGGCATAGTGTAGACGAATGGATAACAAACAAGACCCATACATATACTGTCTACAAGAGACCCACTTCAAATCAAAAGACACAGATAGATTGAAGTAAAGAAATAGTAAAAGATACTTTATGCACTGGAAATGAAAAAACCAGACAGACATTATAAAAAGAAAAAAATAATAGGCTGAAATCTCTGATGAATATAGGTGCAAAAATCCTCAACAAATTATGAACAAACTGAATTCAGCAATACGTTAAAAAGATTATACATCATGATCAAGTGGGATTTATTCATGGGATGCAAGGTTGATTCAATTATACAAATCAACATAATAACCACACAAATGAAATGAAGGATAAAAATCATGTGATCATATCAATAGATGTAGAAAAAGCATTTGACAAAATCCAGCATCCATTTAGGCTAAAAATTCACAGTGAAGTGGGAATGGAGAGAACATACCTCAACATAATAAACATCATATATGATGAACTGACAACTAACATCTTACTCAATAGAGAAAAGCTAAAAGTATTTTCCTTAAGATCAGAAAAAAGACAAGGATGTTCCTTTTACCACTCTTATTCAACATAGTATTGGAAGTTCTAGCCACAGCAATCAGCCAAGAAAAAGAAATAAATAGCATGAAAATTGGAAAGGAAGAAGTAAAACTGTCATTATTTGCAGATGACATAATACTATAGAGAGAGAACTGTAAATATTCTACCAAAAATATTAAAACTGATAAATGAATTCAGTAAAGTAGTAGGATACAAAATTAATATTCAGGAACTGGTTGCATTTTTATACACTAATGATGAACTAACAGAGAAATAAACAAAACAACCCCATTTATAATTCTATCATAAACATAAAATACCTAGGAATAAATTTAACCAAGGAGGTAAAAGACCTGTACTCAGAAAATTATAAGATGCTAAAGAAAGAAATTGAAGAAAAATACAAATAAATGGAAGCATACTATGATGAGGGGGAATAGGAAGAATTAACATAGTTGAAATATCCCAAAGCAATCTATAGATTCAATGCAATCCTTACCAAAACACAAAAGGCATTTTTCACTGAACTAGAATAACCCTAAAATTTATACAGAACTATGAATGACCCCAAATAGTCACAGCAATCTTGAATAAGAAGAAGAAAATTGAAGTTTTCACACTACCTCCTATCAAACTATATGACAAGGCTATAGTAATCAAAACAGCATGGTAATGGCATAGAAACAAACATATAGATCAACAGAACAGAATAGGTAGCTCAGAAATAAACCCATGCCTCTATCATCAATTGGTCTATGACAAAAGAAGCATGTATTTACATTGGGTTAAAGGCAGTCTATTCAATAAATGGTGTTGGGAGAACTGAACAGATACATGCAAAAAAAGGGGGGACGACTGGAGTACCTCTTACCCCATATATAAGAATAAACTCAAAACAGAATACTTAAATGTAAGACCCGAAATCATAAAACCCCTAAAAGAAAACATAGGCAGCAAACTCTCACACATTGCTCTTAGTAATACTTTTTTTCTGATATATCTACTCAAAAGGGGAAACTAAAGAAAAAAAGTGGAATTACATCAATCTAAAACATTTTTGCACAGCAAAGCAAATCATCAACAAAATGAAGAGAACTTACTGAATGTGGGAAGATATTTGCCAATGATATATCCAGTAAGGGGTTAAAATCTGAAATTTATAAAAACTAATACAACTCAATGCCAAAAAACAAACAATCAAATTAAAAAATGAAAAGAGGACCTGAATAGACATTTTTCCAAAAAGGACATACAGATGGCCAATAGACATATAAAAAAATGTTCAATATCAGTAATCATTAGAGAAATGCAAATTAAAACCACAACAAGATATCACCTCACACCTGTCAGAATAACCATCATCAATAAATCAACAAATAACAGTGTTGGCAAGGATACAAAGAAAAGGGAACCATACTGTATTGTTAGTGGGACTGAAAATTGGTACAGCCATTATGAAAAAACTGTTTGGAGGTTCCTCAAATAATTAAAAATAGAACTACCTTATGACCTAGCTATTCCACCTCTTTTTATTTATCTGAAGTAATCCACAATGCTAATTTGAAAAGAAATATGTTCTTGGAAACATAAGTGCCCATCAATTGATGACTGAATAAAGAAGATGTGATACATATATACTATAGAATATTACTTGACCATAAAAATGAAATCTTATCATTTGCAACAACATGAATGATGCTAAGTGAAGTAAGTCAGACAGGGAAAAGCAAATACTATATAATCTCACTTATATTTGGAATCTAAAGAACAAAGTAAACTAAAAAACAAAATAGAAACAGGCTCATAGATATAGAGAATGAATTTATGGTTGCCAGATAAGAGGGAGATTTGGGGGCTGGGCAAAAAGGGGAAGGGATTAAGAAGTACAAATTTACAAAATAGTTACGGTGATATAAAGACCAGCAGAGAGAACATGGTCAATTATATTGTAATATCTATATATGGTGCCAGGTGGGCATTAGACTAATCTGGGGGATCACTTCATAAATTATATAAGTGTCTAACTAATATGCCATACACCTGAAAGTAATATTAAATAATATTATATGTCAACTGTAAATGAAAAAAAACCAACAAATAAAAAATATAAAAGAGCTATAGTGAGAATGAAATATAGAATTTTACGTATAAATCTCTTAGAACAGGGACTGGCACATAGTAATTAATTAATGCTAGGTGTTACTACTTATATGTAAAATCCTGTTAAAGATTTTCAGGGGTAAGGGTATAAACATAAATATCTCATTAATGAAATTTGTTTTATATTCTTTCAATTTGTTGACTAGTTTACTTCATGCCAATATTTCATCTCAGTATGAATAATGAAATAGTATGAAGAAAAGCCTCAGTTTGGTTTGCTTAGATGTGTCTGAAACAGGGATTGTTACCCTTTTAAAAGGAATAAACTAAAAGGTAGCACGTAGTTCTGCCTTAGAGCAATTGAGAGGTGACCCTTAAGAGGCAAAGGAGAAGAGGAGGGAGCAAAAGAGGCTTAGCAGTATGCATATACGTTCTGACATAGGGGAACATTAAAGAGCACTAGCAGAGAAAAGCAAAGATGATGACTTTTCAGCAAGTAAATGCCCCAGTTGTATGACCCCACAGTATCTTATTTGTCTCAAAGTAATTAACCTTTTATGTGTAATTATGTTACATTTTTTTCTCCTATTACATAGTAGTGATTTACTTGAAGAGAAAAATTGTTACACTCATTTTTGTTCAATAATTTCTCAGTAAAATATTCACTGAATGAATGACTTAACTAGTTAATTAATAACAGCTACCACAATGGGGGAGACTAGTTAGCAGTTCCCAAAGGGAGAGCAAGGGCTCTCCCAGGCATTCCTACACAATGGATGGAAGTGTTGAGGTAGACGTGACTGACCATTTATGCTACTGGCAAAGGATCTCTCATCTCTGGCTCAGCACAAATGCTCTCAAAAACATAAAATATTTTTTGAAGTATAAATATGGAAGTTTTGAGTGTTTTTTTTTTAAATCACACCTTTTCTTTAAAATAAATTCACAAATACATATTTAAGAGTCTACTATAATATGTAGCACTTTATAAGGCAAAGGAATTGTATTTAAAAGACCAAGTACAATGTGGGGTACAAACAGACTGATAAATCATGGCAAAAGTCTGAAAATAAACTTAACAAAAGAGTCCTAGGTAACATGTTTTGGAATATTAAAGAATAAATAATTACTTATAGCTGAGGGAATCAAGGTAATTTTAGCAGAGGGGTAATATTTGAGCTAAATTTTGATGGAAATAATTTAAATCTGTGCAGAGCATTATATACTGTAATTTAGGAAATGATAATATACAGACATAAGTGTGAATATCTGTGAATGGGTAAAATAAACATCAAAGGCATTTCCAAATCAGAGTATTGATATATATATGAAAACCTGGCTATTTGTTGATGAACTGTCCATGTAATGGCAATTAGTTCAGTAAAAAAAAAAAAAAAAGTCCCTTTGAAAACTCTGTCCATTTATGAGTACTCATTCATCCATTCATTTCTTTCAATCTAATATGAGGACCTACTATGTATCAGATTCTGAACTGTGCTGAGTACAATGGATATCATGAGATCAAGACAGAATAAGCTATTCCTCAAGAAGTAGAATCAGATATTTAATTTAGTAATTCTAATGTGATACACCTTCTATGTTAGGTTGAGTGCTAAATATTATGGGAATACATATACCTGTAAGCTGTTTATACTTTAACTCATTCCAGAAATATGGCAGAACTATATTTGGATAATATAAAGTGCTGGTGGTTTTTATTGACTGTGAATTTCTCCTAATTTGGTCTTGTTGATCTACAGAGTAGATTGCCACTATGTGTTTAAGGTAGATTTTGCTATTTATTTTGTCTTTAGAGCTACCTATCTAATTGTGGATCTATCAAGCAGAAATATATTTATTTTCTTAATTTCTTTAAGAGTAAACATGGCAACATTTTTCCTACCTCGGTATTTCTTTTTCTGTTAAGGTACATCTTCTATTATAAATGACAGCAACCTCATGAAGATGATGATGATAATGTATAAAACAGAAAAAAAATACTTTCTTTTGTGAGATTATATCTACAAGGCTGAGAAAAAGAAAATCTTGTTTGGACCGGAAAACTGAATGAACACAATACACAAGTCACAGAGGAAGTAATTATAGGTACCCCAATTCTTATCATTTTAATAATTAAAAGTTTGAGGTAGTCTTTTTGTTGTGGTTCTTCTTCAAGCCCAAACTATAGTTTATACCCTGTAACAAATATTTCCCTCAAAACTGTAAACCATTCAGTGGGTCTGCCTTAAAAACCAAAATTCTAGATTTATTAAAGCACTAAGCATGGCATCTTCTTTCATTTCAATTCTCAGGGAGGAATAAAACTCTTTTTCCTTCTTTTCATGAAAAAAAAGTATAGTTTACTAGAGCTGCCACAGACTAGAAGACTAACAAGCTAAAATACTTAATGATCCAATACACAGCACATTTATCTCACTAGATTTCATCTAGTTCAGCATGATGACTTTGTAGTCTAAGCAATAGATGAAGAGCATAAATAAACTGGGCAAATAACAGTTTATGTGAATTGCATGGAAAACAGTGAACAGAAACATAACACTTCTCCAGTGCACAGAATACAATCACATATCTTACTAAAAGCAACAACAACAATAGCAACAACAAAAACCCCTAGCAGTTGATACTCTGTACCATCACTGAAAGAAATGTGATCAGTTCAAGCAGTCTTAAAGATGGTGAAAACGTCCTCAGGATATACAGGGTGAGAGAACAAAAAGGTCTCATTTTCAGCTGTAGGACTCGGGGCAGGTGTGCTGTGTGGCTGTCATTTAAGTGCTCTGGGTTTTAAGTTTCCCCATCAACGCAATAAATTACATGTGCATGTTTGTAATTTAGAAATACATTTTTTTTGGATTAACTCATGGAGCTATTGTAAAGAAGGAGGAAGAAATTATGCTGAACAGATTACTAAAAATAAGAATGTGAATGCCAATTCTTCCCCAAACCTGAAGTGAGATACCCTCATTCCTATTATAAAAAAAAGAGAGAGAGAGAGGATCAGATGTGGATTAATTCCTTTTCATTAGGATACCCTACTAATTAAACACACTGACACTAATTATAACAATAATTAACAGTTATTGAGTACCAACCATGTGCAAGGCACTGTTGTAATCATTTCACATATATTATGTTATTTAATACACCCAAAACACTACATTACAGGTAAGAAAACTGAGGCAAAGAGAAGTTAACTAACTTGCTCGAGGTCAACAGGTTAGTTAAAATAAAGGTAGTTACAATTCAATTAGACACTCCAGAGTCCATACAATATCAGAATATTCTGACCCAAAAGACAAAAACGATCTAACCAATACTTTGGGAACATCATTCAGTTTTTCTGGATTTTAGGTCCTTCATTTAGAATAGGAGTCAGCAAATTTTTCTATATCATAAATATTTTAGGGTTTGTGGGTCAAGAGGCTAAATAAGGAATGTTCTATTATGTAGATACTTACATAACAAGAGAGAAAACAAATGACATTAGATTTTTGATATAAAATTATTTAAAATTTTAAATTTTAAATAAAAGTATTTAAAATATAAGTTATTTTATTAACAAAAATATAAAAATAATAAAAGCAAGCATGTATAATATTTTTTGCAATACAGGTCCATTAATAAGTACATAATTTTAAGAGGATAACATTTTGCTTAATTGGGGTTCCCAGACAGTGTTATTAACATGAAATGAATTGAAAATATTCATCTGTGAAAAAACATTCTCACCTTATAGGTCATAGAAAAACAAACAGCATGCTGGATTTGGTCAATGGGTCACAGTTTACCAACCCCTGATCTAGAAAACAGTCATTGTACTAAATGATTTCTGGGATCTTTTCCACAACTTCATGATTTTGTGGTACCATCTTACTTTATAAGCATAACAATTCAGATTTTTTTATTTTTCAATGCCTTCAGTACATTTAGATAAAAAGTACAATTTGTAAACACTAGACTCCATGTATTCTAATAATTAAATTAATGGATGAAGGTAATTATAGCCTCAAATATTAAGATACGTCTAACAGATTACTGTTTCCTTAATTTTCTTAGGACAATTTAGATTTTATTACATTTTCCACCGGCCCCTTTGAATGTCATCACAGAGAACAAGCTTTCTATTGAAAAGGCATTTGAGTGGTAGGTACAGGAGAGAGAGAATCAGCATTATATTACAGTGAAACCAGAAAAGAGTAATACAATATCCAGATAGTTTCCCTACTAAAGGGAATCTACATGATTTAATTCTGTATTTCTATGCTAATATTTAGTATATTAAACTAAGAGTCTAAATTCATACTTCACATAAACTGGTGACAGATTTGCAAACCTTGGATTTTATATTGCTTTATTATTATCATTATTATTATTATTATTATTATTATTAAAACTCTTAGAGTTAGTCATGGGAATTTCTCAAGGAGCTTCCAGAGTCACTGACAGTTTTTATAGGAGAGAGTAAAAACAGATGGCCTCCAGCATGCATAGATTCTTTTCAATACACATAAAAAGAAGTAGCGCTTTAAACCCTTACGTAGAGCAAAAATATCAAGAGTCCTACTGGCAAATTCATTTATACTCAACTGCCTTTAAAAAAAAATAAAAAGTCAATCTATGACATTAAGGTGACTATCACTCGATTTATCAATTATGTAAGGTATAATTGAACACTTTTGCAATTACTGAAGTCACAGAAAATTAACTAACAATTCTTAATGACTACAGAAAAATGGTGCCATCATACCAACTTCTTTAGTGGTTCTAAATAAGGTTGGCCCTCATAAAATTGTTAAGTCTTCAAAAAAGCCTCACTTTCTCCAAATTCTATATTTTTCTAATATACTGTAGTTAACTTTCCAAGGTAAGCACAACTCAAGAATTCATGCTATTTTTGTATATAGTTCCTAATGGTTCTTCCAAGGCAACATCTTTAATTTTGACAAGGTCTTTTTTAACTTTAAAAAAATGTTTTAATTGAAAAATAATGAAAATTTACCCTTTCCCCACAAACATACAAAACTGAAGTCTAAAAGATATTTGAAAACAATCCCATCACTTTAAAATAAATTTTACCAAGAATTCAAAGAACCTCTCTGTATCCCTATAATTATCCTCAGTTAACTCCTAAGATAAGCACTTTGGAGTATATGAGGGCTGTCCAGAAAAAACCCAGCCATAAATGCCTCTATTTTTCATATTATATGGCTGGATACTTTTGGACAGACCTCGTACTCCTCCCATTTTTTTGACACAGTATTTCACTCTATATCAGTGTAAGATAAGATAATTGCCTATATTAACTTACAATTTTCTACTTAAATTTAAAAATTACTATATGAATCTCAGAGCTGTGTGTGTACACACACACATACACACACACGTATAATGCTTTGTAATAGCTAAATATAGTCTAATGTAACAAGGTATTGAAGTCTTGGAAATCTAGTATGCTTTGAAATTTTTGCTATTATGAATAAAGCTGCAATGAAGATTGTTGTAATATATGTGCAAATACTTCTCATGGAAAGATTACTAGAAGTGGATTATTGGATCTTAAGACATATTCCATGAAAATTTTTTGAAGGAGAATTCTTTAAACATTTAAAACATCAAGTAATTGTGTTAATAAAATGATTACTATTACTTAGCCCCTAATGTTCTAGGTAGTGTGGTATGCCCTTTAAATACATTAATACATTTCAATATGCACAGGTTATTATGTATCAAACTTCCAATGGTACAATTCTGAAAGAGCTTAGTTGTTACACTTTGGAATTGGACTGTACTCCTAAGGAGCAATGAGGAGTCACAGAACGTTTCTTAGTAGGGGAATAGCCCATTTTCATTAAAAATAAATCAACTCTAGAAAGGGAAGAGAAGAAAGACCAATCCAGCTCCAAGGGCAATATTAAATCGTATCAGGAAGGCCTGAGACCAGACAATGGAAGATAATACTTGCAAAGGAAGGCTTAATGCACAACCAACTTCTTTTGTACCCAAAACTGAAGCCAGTGGCAGCCGTAGCAGCAAGTTAGTCTCTCCCTTCAAGTATTTATCTGTCAGACAGACAATGACAACCTGCTTAGACTAAGAGCAGATTGAGGGTATGGCCTATTGTGTCCAGGCTTCCAGATAGCCACTATTAAATTGGAGAAGGTAAGGATAGGAAAAACATGGGGCCAGTTAAAACAGTAAACACAATTTTCAGCCTTAAAAACTATGCCTACCTGAGAATTTTCGCTGTGGTTACTTACATACAGAAATGACCTGAAAGAAATGGACCAGCAGCCAACCAAATGTTTGAGGAAACTGCCAAAGGTATAAAAATAAGAAAAGAGATGAGGCAGATCATAAGTACAGCAGTCGTCTTCCAGAAAGATGGTGGAATTCACAGAGACGGGTGGTAAATCAAAGCCTCTTAACTAAATTTAAGATGCCTCGTGGACAACCAATGGAGATAGTAAGAAAATGGTTGTGTTTATAAGTCTGGAGCTCAGGTGACAGGTTAAGGTTGGAGCTGCAATAAAAATCTGGGTGTCATCAGCGTATAAGTGGTGGTTAAAGCAAATGGATTCAATGAGTTTATCTAGATCAAGTTTCTCCAACATGTGGCCCAGAACGGCTTTGAATGCAGCCCAACACAAATTTGTAAACTTTCTTAAAACATTACACAAATTATGCATGAACCAGATATTGTTAGTGTATTTTATGTGTGGCCCAAGACAATTCTTCTTCCAATGTGGCCCAGGGAAGCCAAAAGGTTGGACACCCCTGATCTAGAGTGTATAATGGAAAAGAGAAGGGGAAGATAACAGAAATGACAAGTAAGGAAGGAAGGAGAAAAATCAGGAGAGTATAAGGATATAGAAGCCAAAAGATTTCATTATTACAAATAAAAAATGAGAGAGATTAGGTTACATCTTGAAATGCTTCTAAGAGGTTCAGTAAGATGAAAACAGGCCTCTATATCATGGTAAGGACAATGTCCTATAGCAAAAAATAATAATAAACAAATTAGTTAATTATGTAATGTTAAAAAAAATAAAAATGCTGCCCTTCTTGACATCATTGATACCTAGATATAAATGCTAGACAAACACAATGTAAGTTTAAATAAAAAAAACATTTATCAAATTTATTGGTGTGACATTGATTGGTAAAATTGTTTCACGTGTACAATTCTATAACACATCATCTATATATTGCATTGTGTTCACCACCCAGAGTCAGTCCTCTTTCCATCACCATATACTAGATCCCTCTTACCATCTACTACCACCATCCCCTTATCTTCTGATGACCACTAAACTATGAGTTTTTGTTTATTTGCTAGCTTGTCTTGTTTGTTGCTTGCAGTTTTATATTTCACGTCTGAATGAAGTCATATGGTCCTCAACTTTTGTGTCTGACTTATTTCACTTAGCATTATAATCTCAAGATCCATCCATGTTGTCACAATGACAGTCTTTCATCGTTCTCTTACGGTCTAGTAATAGTCCATTGTATATACGTACTACTTCTTCTGTATCCAATCATCTATTAAAGTACACTTTGGTTGTTTCCATGTTTTGGCCATACTGTGAATAGTGCTGCAATAAACATAGGGTACATATATCTTTACAGATACATGTTTTCAGATTTTATGGGTAGATACCCAGAAGAGGGATTACTGGGTTGTATGGTAATTCTATTTTTGATATTTTGAGAAAACTCCACACTGTTTTCCATAGTGGCTGTACCAATTTACCTTCTCACCAATAGCGTATGAGGGTTCCTTTCTCTCCACAACCTTCCCAACAATTGTTATTACTTGTCTTGTTGATAATAGTAATTCTAACAGGTGTTTTGGAAGAAATTTTAGAGATCCTCTAGACTAATTTTTTAATTTCATGGATAAGGAAACAAATTTGGAGAGGTGAAGTGACTTGCTCGAGGTCCAAAGCTACAAAATGGCAGGAGTGATGCAGGTCTTCTAACTCCCAAGACAGGGCTCTTTTCTCTAAAAGAAATGTATGTTCATTGACATAAATTGTTTTCATTTTTCCAAGATGTTATTTTAAAGTAGAAACCAAGACTCATTCAACATCTGATGAGCTGATCTCAAAGAATTTTATTTCAGCAACTACATTCTCAATATAATTTGACAACACTTAAAACATGGAAAAAGAACTATAAATTGATATTTTTCATATTGCTCTTTCCAATTGTGCCATATATTTTCACCTAACTGTCCAGCACACAGCAAGCATTAAATGTGCATTAAGAGTACATTAATTTTATTACATCTGTTATTTTGTATTTATATGGGTACATACACTATATTAAGCAACATCAGAATTTAAATATAGAAAAGTGTTTTTTAATAACTTCAAGGAATAAATTTGTGAAAAATTAAATTAATATACTATCACAAGGAAAAATAGCAGTCTGAGTAGAGTAAGAAAAAAGTAATGGTATCAGAAATATAAAAATAATAGACCACATTTTTCTTCCTGTGAAAAAGGGCACATAGAAATAGAATATCTGTAAAAATAAAAATCAGAAAATATTATGACCCTAGAATCAAGACATTGTCTATAGTTTTTAAAAATGCAGTTAAAAGCAAAGAATGATTTCCTCTGCACAGATATTACAAAGCCTAAAATCAGAAAGGATGAAATTCTGCCATTTGTGACAACATGGAAGATCTTGAGATTATCATGCTAAGTGAAGTTAGACGAAACAGGACAAGAATGCTATGATCTCACTCATATGTGGAATATAAAACAAAAAGCAACAAACAAACAAACTCATAGACACAGACAACAATCTGGTCATTACCAGAGGGTAGGGGGGTGAGGGGAGGATGAAGAGGGTAATAGGGATCAAATATATGGTGATGAAAGCAGACTAGACTTTGGGTGGTGATCACACAACGCAATATATACATGACATATTAAATAGAACTGCACACTTGAAACAAACAATATATTAACCAATGTCATGCCAAAAAATGTTAACTTAATAAAAACCTATTGGTAATACCAAGTGTTGATAAGGAGGCAGAGCATTTAGAACTCATTCATTTCTGATGGAAATGCAAAATGGTGTAGCCACTCAGCAAAACAGTTTGGCAGTTTCTCATAAATTTAAACATACTATAGCACCCAGGAATCTAGCTCCTGTATATTTACCCTAGAGCAGGTCTAGGCAGATTTTTCAAGGCAAGGGCTACTTCTCCAAGTATCATGGTCCACTAGCCATTTAGTTTGTTATTCAGGTGGTCACCCCAAAATTGCTTGGCAGTCCACCAGTGGATTGCAATCAATGTCTCGCCCAGCCCTGCCCTAGAGAATGAAAACATGTTCACACAAAATCCTGTACATAAATTTTTACAGCAGTTCTATTCATAATTGCCCTAGACTAGAAAAACAAAAACAAAAACAAAAAATTAAATGTCTTTTAATGCATGAATGAATAAACAATCTGTGGAACAGCCACACAAAGAGTTGCTCCTCAGCAATAAAAAAGAAATGCCTTTGATACACGCAGCAATATGGATGGGTCTCAAATGCATATGCTGGGTGAAAGAAGCCAGTACCAAAAGGTAATGTACTATATGAATCCATTTACATGACACTTCTCAGGCAGACAAAACTACAACAGTAAAGATCTGTAGTTAGCAGGGGTTGGTGGTTGGGGGAGAGACACAGGGTAGCGTAAAGAAGTTCTTTGGGGTGATAGAACTGCTCTGTATCCTGATAGCAGTGGTGGCTGCTACACCATCTATTTCACACATGTTAAAATTCACAGAACTGTAAACAAAGAAATTTATAAAAGTCAATAAAAATGTTCAACATTTTCAGGAAAAAAAGAAGCAACTGGCTCACATATGAATTACTGAAACATATGGATTCATGCAAAACCATGGCTGTTCCTACCAAGAAGATAATTTGGTAAGAGATCAAACTGCTGGCGAAAAAGAAAACTACAGTTCTGCTCAGTGATCAGTTGACCAAAATGAGAATTCTCATATAGCAACAAGCATTTAACAATAATTCCATTTATTTAAAATTTAGTCTCTGTAGTTTATTATAGTGATTACTGCTTGCGAATCAAAAATAATACCAGTGCTTGAATTTCATGACTATGACAGGCCTCAACAGCAATATAAAGACTATTACTTAAACTAATGCATTGTTATATTTAATAAAACCCTAATGATTTTGTGAATAGACTACTCAGTTCAATTGTGTCTCTGAACCCTGTAACTGCAATCCATTTTCACTGAAATTTCTTAAAAGTTTTCAAATATACATTCCTTTTTTATTATGGTAAATATTAATAAACATAAAATTTACCATTTAACCATTTTTAGGTGTTCAGTTCAGTGGCATTCAGCACATCCACATTGTCATGCAACTATCACCACCATCCATCTCCAGGACTTTCTAATCTTTCCCAAATGAAAATCATATCCAATAAACAATTAACTCCCACTCTTCCCTCCTCCCAGTCCCTGGTGACCTCACTCTACTTTCTGTCTGGGTTGTCTTCACCTGTTGACTATCAGTTGCATACTGTCTGACATGGTTGTCAGCCATCATTTTTTTCTCCACAAATAAGACTTAGGGCATATTATGGTACTCTACGTAGGACCTTTCATTTACAATCGTTACATTTAAAAAGGACTTTTAAAATTTGGTCACCAATGCTCAGTTTCCAATGCATTATTATGGTAATAGCAACTCCATGTTTATCAAATTTTTTCCAGTTTGGTCATTAACTTAGTTTGTGTGTGTGTGTGTGTGTGTGTGTGTGTGTGTGTTGCATGCATGTCTGTGTGCTGATACATAGAGTTGATGCCTGCATAATATTAAAGCTCTATTATTGTCTGATTAGAAAAGTAATTATTATCCAGAAAAATGATTTCCCAGTATGAAGCAGAATGTTAAACTTAACTAAATTGAAAACTTCAAGATATAATAAGAGTTTAGTTCCTGTAAGGGGCTAGCATGTAACTAAACTCCACTCCTAATAAAGCAGAATATCTGGGGTGGGGCCAATGCATTGGTATTTAAAAAAAACAAAAACAACTTTATAGGTCATTTTAATGTGCAGTTAAGATTAGGAACCTCTGAGCTAGAAGAAGAGGTCCTGAGTCCGGAGAAGCTAGGAATAAACAAGTGAAAGTAACTGTAAGAGGCAGTGAGGGCCTGGAGCATACAGAGATGAAGGGAAGAGAAATTTATAACTGTAAATGGCAGAAGAACCATTTTAAAGCTGGGAAAAATTAAGTAGCCTTTTAGTTAAAAGCAGAAGAGCAGAAGAGGTAGCAGTTACTGGCATACACTGTTTTATTGTGCTTTGCTTTATTATGCTTCACAGATGTTGCATTGAAGACATTCCACCAACAAAAAGATTATAATTTTTTTTTGTAGTGGTCTGGGACTGAATCTGCACTATCTCCAGGTTATGACTATATAGGGATAATTAACATACAGGTTTTAAAGAGCCACAGAACCTGAATTATTATAGATCATAAGCCATGAAGTTTTGAGGAAGGCAGTCATAAGGTGAGAATAAGATAAACAGGTAAATATTTAGAGGAACAGATTATACAGTTTTAGAAATATCAAGTTTCTTGATTGTATACAGCTTTTGTTTCATTTAAATGTTTATACTAACTGAGCTTTATAAATGGAATGTGAAGTAATTTATCATCTAAGTAAACATTTATTCTATATACGAAAGCATAGTTTGAATATATCCATTAGCCTACCTTGCTTCTCTTGGTTATTCATACCCGAGTGATAAGAGCTCTGTTTGAGCTATATTAATCCATCACCAGTAATCAAATAATGAACCATCTACATCACAATCCCCTTCCCTCAATCACTCCATCAGAGCTGAAGGGCTACTTGAGCATTAAAAATGACCAAGATATTACACCATAGTAGAGTCCTATAAAGAAAAAAAATTCTTAGCAAGAATATTATATCATTCAACCATGAGGTAAAACCTCTTCACTATAAGATATGCCACTATTAAAATGAATTCATTAATCAAAAACAAACAAACAAATAACAAACAAGAAAGGATACCCTAAGAGTACCTTACCTTTTCTTTTCTTTCTTTTGGAAAAAGAAAAGAATGGAAAAGAAATGAAAAATGACCACCCAGAAATAAATACTTAATATTTTATATGTTTTGTATCTTGCTTATTTCTTTTAACATTATACAATCAGTTTTAACTCATTAAAATCTCTTTATAAATATTATCTGTTTTTCTAACCACATCACTATTATTTGACATCTTTCTAGCAATTGGTTCTGTTCTTACTTGACTAGAGCGGCACAGGTAGGAGTCACATAACATAAACAAGAACTCACATTCATTTTCTGCATAAATCTCTTAATGTGAATGGACAAGACGGAGAAGGGGACCCAGCTCTTTGGGCAAGCTGGCCATGATCAGCTGCTTATTGACTTCCTCAGCCCTACCTGGAGTTAAGAGCAGCAAACATAATGCAAGCATGTTTTAAACAGAGTTTCCAACACCTCTAAGTGGTTCACTCTGAGTCAGTACTCTCTAGAATGGAAGGCGAGGACAGCTGCCCGGCTGAAAGTGCCAAGGAGACCCAGCCCACCCACAGTAAAACTCCTGAGGGACTGGTAAAGACTTGTACAGATGTTTAAAAAAAAAAAGAAAAAAGAAAAAAAAGAGCGAGAGTGTCAAAATACATTTTATTTTTTTCTTCATGCTTTCTACTCTTCTAACCAACAACTTTCCACCTACTCCCCTTTTTGATTAGGAGCAGGGATTCCACCTCTCGCTCTTTCTCTCTTCCCCTTCCCTCCACCCCTCCCTCTGTCTCCTTCCTTTTTCTTAAGGCCTCCACCGTAACTGGCTATAACATGAAGTAAAGTATATCTGTTCATCATTAGCTGTAGTTGTACTACAACTCTCCTATGTTTTAAATTTGTGGTGCCTCTGTCCTCCATCCATAAAGGCCAGTTCATTGCCAGGACTACTCTGTGACGGGATTTAGAATGTAACATACAGCACCTCAAACTGTAGGGCACCTCTCTTGCCTGATTCCAATTCAGATGTTCACCCATGTTATTGGCTCAAGTCTCTTCAAGTACATTATAAGGGGACCATTAATGTTTTATCGTAAGGCTCCTGGGTCTGCCCCTTCTTTTAAGTTGCTGTGAGTTTTCTGTTGGGAATACTATCCTGAGAAGTTATCTTGCAGAGCTTTGTTTTTTGTTACTTTCACCCTCAGCAAGTAAAAGAAATAGAAGCTGGAAAGTCTAGTGAGATTTACAACCAAAAAAGAAGAACAGGACAGATCCAGCAAGGGTTTGAAAGTGAGCAGAAAAATTAACTGACCTGAACTGAGGAGGGTTAGTGAGAGCTCTGAACAGAGGAGTGACAGACGAAAAGGTAGAAGGAATGCTGGGGGCAGCAATAATGGGGAGTTATGTAGGGATGAGAGAGGTGGCAAAATAAAACAATTCCTAAGAAAGTTTTTGTGCATTTATAGGTTGTATTTTCAGAGAAACAACAGTAAAGAATTGAATTACTTTTGCTTACTCAACTATGAGCTTTTTGTATATGATTGCATGCATAAGCCTGAATCATGAAAAAATTCAGCTTTATTTATACACACATACACACACAAAGAGAGAGAGAGAGAGAGAGAGAGAGAGAGAGAGAGAATAAAATACTTGTTAACAGGGACTAGTACCATTGCTCAGGAAAAATTTGTTGAATAAATGAATCAACCTATTTAGAGTATGTACTTTATTATGGAAGTTGAGGCAATACAATAAAATTAAAATTTCTGTATGCTAATGATTTTTCTTAGGCTGCTTTTCTAAGCAATATAAGGAAGTAATTTAAAAAATAATTTTATATATTCATTTGCAAACTTACTTATATAATACATGTTTATTATAACTCATGAAACAATAAAAATGTTTTAAGGAAAAAAATTAATAATCTTCCCTGAGTTTTCTTTTGTTCTTAACGCTGAGAGAGGATCATTGTAAAGAATATGGTATATATTTTTCCATAGCTTTTTAAACATTCATTTAAACATGTATAACATATTTATTCATAAATATTCATTACCCTGAAATTTTGTTTTCACTTAATAAATTATGGTCATCCTTTCAGGGCAATAGCAATAGGTATAATTCATTCTTTTTCTAATAGTTGTATAATCTTCAATAATATCTGTCTATGTTACATGGCCTATATGCAGTCAAATTAATAAATTTAGTATCCTTTTTTAAAAAAAACTGTTAATATTCTACTACATTTTTATACAGGATACTCAACAGTTACTGAATACTTACCAGTTTCAGTGACTGAGAAAATTACTTATGGTTCTGACACTCAAGCAAGTAACTAATATGTGGGATAAAATATTTATTATTCTTTTAATTTGAGAGAACTTGTTCAGAGAATTTATAGTAAATAACATTTTTAAAAAGAAGTTATCAATGGCAATTCATTCTTAGTCATTATTTCCAGCATATACCTAGTACTTAGCACCAATAGGGTAGTTCTTTATATGACAACTCAAAAAACTAACTTCCACCCACTAAGTCCTCTGATAAGGCATTTTAATCCTGAGACCTCAAAGTCATTTATAATTCCATTAATACTGTACTTTTACAATAGTAACACATGATATTTATGAACTATCTTTCTTCTAAGGAACTCTAAGTACTTCGTATATATTATTTGACTTCTTTGCATAATAATGTCTCTAAGACAGAGAAAAGTATCCCCTACAAATAAAAAAAATGATCTGAAGACAAAACTGTTTGACAACGCTATAATCAAGTCTCAAGACAGTCAGTCCCACGCTCTTTCCTTTCATTGCCGGTGCTGCCTCCCTAGTGGTAACTGCAGTGATGATGCCAATAGTATTACGTCATTAATGAGTCTCATACTGCATGACAGTCAGTTCTTATTAAAAAAACAAGAGCTTTTCATGCAAACTATTTCTCCATCTGCTAACAGGGCTTATAAATAAAACTTCACTGACAAGTTTTCTAAGTGAGAGGAGTCTGAGTTAACTTAGGGAACAGCCAGTCTAGCTGGCCCTTCCATTTTCCAGTGCTGTAAGAGGATAAATAGATGCAGCATTAAATATGTAACTCTTACGTTCACAGCTGTTCCCACCTGCCCTAATCCAGAGAAAACAGAATTCCAACAGCTACCAACAATGGCGATGATAACAATGTCAGACATATACTGATTATTGAACAAGGCCCTACAATATTCCAATAAGGTAAGCAAAGAATAGTTTAGTAAAATTATAGCAAAGGCTAAGCAAATTTCATATGACCAAGTTAGTGCAACTGCAAACAAGCAAGCGACTTGCTTTTTAGTACTCAGTAACTATTACCTGAGCAAACTTATTTTCCTACATCTTTGAAGATATTTTATCATAAGAGGTTTACAACTCTGAGAATCTGATCGTAACCAGAAGACTGACTTGATTCTGTATTTAATTTCTCATGACCTCCCGAAAGATTGGCGGCTCAGCATAGACTCATCTCTTTTCCAGTTAACTCAAGAATGGTGCTTTTAAAGTGTCATTTGGGATAAATGAAGGGGTACATTTAGAGCTAAGGTGATGACACCTGGAGTGTGACACTCTTTATTGTTCATGAGAAACTTGTGTCTAATTGTCTGGAAATTTACTGTTTCAGAGTCACAAGTCTCCTGATTGCTTCTCATCAGCCTTGAAGAGATTAGATAAGCTTCCTCCCTCTTACAAAAGCTTTTCCTTCATTCAAAATTCCTTTGAGAACAAAACATTGAACCAGAATTGGATTTTTAACAAAATATTGTAAGAGTTTTGAAAAATTTTTTTTCTCCTGAGGAGACCCAGCAATTCAAAGGATATATTAATGCACTTTTTGATTTAGGGTTACTAGCCACATATTGCAAAGAACAAAGCTGAGTCAAAGAACAAAGTTCCTTCTGCAAAGCAGGAAGCATGTTTTTCACTGAGTCATGTTAGAAGACTTGAATGGCCTGCTAAGGGCTTTCACACAGAAAAGACTTGAAGTCAAACTCAAGTAGAGGGGAAAAACACACCAGAATTATCACATGTAGGCATTGCTTCTAATGACCCTAAAATTGTTATGTATATTGGTGCTATTCTACAGTGACAGCTGACTTTAGTATAATTGTCCAACTGTATCAATAATCGAAAATGACTTCCCAGAAATGGAGGTGTATACATGCAGTGCTACTAAAGGTGATATATGAAAGAAAATTCAGCATCATGTTTGCAGTAGAATCTGCTACCAACAAGTGTTTCAAATCTCTTTCTCTCTTTTTTTTTTCTCTCTCTCTCTCTCTCTCTCTGTTACTATCCCTATCTCTATCCTTATCTTTCTCTTTCCTGTTTTTATCAAGGAGTTCACTCCTAAGGTAGTCCTCAGTGGTCACTGGAAAACAATACTAATAATTCTTAAGTAGGACTTTCACTATGGCATTATTTTTAGTAGCAGTAATGATGAGCACTTTCATTGACATATCAATGATCAGGCTTATAAGGCTTCAAATAAGGTAGACTTGAAAAGAAAAAATTGTAAGCCTTACTACTTCTTATTGGTCTAAAAAATACAATGAGTTTACTTCTTTCACTTTCAAAGGTGTTTTCAAGTCTGATCTAGGTCAGGGCTGGGCAAGAAATCAATAGTAGTTCACTGGTGGCCCATGAAGTAATTTGGGGGGTGACCACCTGAATAATAAACTAAATAGCTAGTGGACTGCAATACTGGGAGAAGTAGCCTTTGCCCTGAACTACATTACTGGCACCATTATCGGCTATAACTGGGGTTTGGGGCACAGACACATAGTGAGTCAAGATGATGTAGAAGATGAAAGGCTAATGTGTGGATTCAACTAATCTTCCCAGCTTCTCATTCCCTTCCCCAGCCCCCCAAAAAGAAAAGAAAACATATAGGGACATGGTATTTATTTCCAGACCAGACTATAAAAGCACTCTCAACACTTCCTCTTTCTTCTTGGGAAGTCTATGAGAGTTTATATTAGAATTCTCCTTTGCCAGATAAGGAACTGAAGTGTGCAGACCACCGCAGACTAAAGAGCACCGAGGAGAAGAGCAGACCAGAAGGTAAGTAGAATAATGGGAAGAACGCTGGGGGTCAGACGATCTGTGTTTGAATGCTGGCTCGGGCTTGTACTAAAATGTATGAGGCAATTTAATCTCACTGAGCCTCAGTTTTCTAAATTGTAAACTAAGGACTATAACATCTTTAATCCTTGAAGCACTGCTGTGAGAATTAAATGTAAAGAGCTTTATGCAGAGAGGGCACCTGCTAACTGTAACTTTCTTCCTTACCTTCCTAACTTTTCAAGGTTTTTTAGATATTTGGACTATTAGAGAACTAATGATCTCTGTGACCACATGAGCTAAGGTGATAACAAAATGCAAGAGATAAAAACCCAAGCAGGAGCTAGTACAGAGTTTGAATCAGTTAGGTTTGGCATCAATACAAACTCACGTACCGACTTTGTAATCTTGGACAAAACTTAATCTTTCCAGAGCTCAGTATTCTCATTATAAAAATGGAAATGATTCCTACTTTGTGGAGTGGTTGCTAAGTGTGATAGCAAGAATTAGAGACAACTTTTATAAAGCATATGGTAAATTAAGTAAGCAGATTGTGAGTAATACATATTGTTCAGATTTTTATTAATTACAGCTTGTCTGTAGATTCATCTCCTGTAGTAAATATTCCTTCTTGCACCCAAGACCTTGAAAGAGTTATGGTAGGAGAATTGATCACAGATTAGATAGTTTTGACCATGTTAATCTAGCTCCTAAGAATTGGGGTTACAGTTTCAGTCCTAAGATTTACTTTTTTATTGTTAAATTTATTGGGGTGACATTAGTTAGCAAAAATTACCTAGGTTCCAGGTGTACAATTCTGCAATACATTGTCTATGTGTTGTATTATGTATTCATCACTCAGAGTCAGTTCTCTTTCTATCACCATATATTTGTGTCCCTGTCCCTTCTCCCAACCCCCCACATCACTTACTCTCAGGTAACCACTACTGACTGTGTTCACGAGTTTGTTTCTTTGCTGCTTTCAATTTTATGCTCCACATATGAGAGGAATCATTTTTGTTTTCTTGTTTGGCTTATTTTGCTTTGCATGATGATCTCAAGGTCCATTCATGTTGTTATAAATGGAATAGTAGTCCATTGTGTAAATGTCCTACAACTTCTTTATTCAGTTATGTGTCAAAGGACACTTTGGCTGTTTTCATGACTTGGTCACTGTGAACAGTACTGCAATGAACACTGGGGTATATATATACCTTTGTGGACTAAGGTTTTCAAATTTTGGGGGTAGATACCTAAAGTGGAATTGCTGGGTCATATGGTAATTCTATTCTTAGTTTTTTGAGGACCCTCTATACTGTCCTCAATAGTGTTTGTACCAGTTTGCATTCCTACCAGCAGTTCCTTTTTCTCCATAAACTCTCCAGCACTTGTTGTTCCTTGTCTTGTTGATAATAGCTATTCTAACAGGTGTAAGGTGGTATCTCATTGTTTTTTATTTGCATTTTCCTAATAGCTAGTGAAGCTGGGCCTGTTTTTTTTATCTCTGTTGGCCAACTGTATGTCTTCATGGGATAAGTGTTTGTTCAGGTCCTCTGTCCATTTTTTAATTGGATTTTTTTGTTGTTGTTGAGTTGTATGAGTTCTTTATATAGTTTAGATATTAGCCCCTTATCAGAGGTGTCGTTGGCAAATATTTTCTCCCATTTGGTTGGCTGTCTCTTTGCTTTGTTGATAGTTGCTTTTGCTGTGCAGAAGCTTTTTAGTTTGATACAGTACCATTCATTAATTTTTGTTTTCCTTCCCTTGCGTTTGCAGTCAGGTTCATGAAGTCCTCCCTGAACCTGAGGTCTATAAGTTTGGTACTGATGTTTTCTTCTATACAGTTTGTTGTTTCAGGTCTTATGTGGAGGTCTTTAATCCACTTTGAGTTAATTTTGGTATACTGTGACAGTTTACAGTTCAGGTTCATTTTTTTGCAAGTGGTTTTCCAATACTCCTAGCATCATTTATGGAAGAAGCTTTCTTTTCCTCATTGTATATTTTTCTCTCCTTTGTCAAAAATTACTGGTCTATATATTTGTGAGTTTATTCTGGGTTTTTTTATTCCGTTCCATTGGTCTGTGGGTCTGTTTTTCTGCCAATACCAAGCTGTTTTGAGTACTGACCCTTTGTAGTATAGACTGAAATTGGGGAGTGTGATGCCTCAAGCCTTATTCTATTTTTGTACAATTGTGCTGGCAATTTGGGGTCTTTTGTGCTTCCATACAAATCTGATGATTCTTTTATCTATTTCTTGAAAGAATGTCTATGGGATTTTGATGGGAATTGCATTAAATCTCTATATTGCTTTTGGTAATATAAGCATTTTATTATAACTATGTTGATTCTTCCAATCCATGAACATGGAATATCTTCCCATTTCTTTGTGTCCTCCTCAATTTCTTTTATTAGTGTCACACAGTTTTCAGTATATAAGTCGTTCATATTCTTTGTTAAGTTTATTCCTAGGTATTTTATTCTTTCTGTTGAGAGTACAAAAGGCATTATTTTTCTCATTTCTTTTTCTGAAGTTTCAATGTTGCTATATAGAAATACAACTGATTTTTGTTCATTGATTTTTGTATCCTGCAACTTTACCATATTCAGTTATTGTTTCTAATAGTTTTCTGGTGGAGTCTTTAGGATTTTCTATATAAAAGATCATGTCATCTGCAAAAAGTGACAATTTGACTTCTCTCCCAATTTGGTCACCTTTTCTTTCTTTCTCTTGCCTGAGTGCTCTGGCTAGAACTTCTAGTACTATATTGAATAGCAGTAGTAACAGGGACATCCCTGTCTTGTTCCTGATTTTAGGAGACTTGGCTACAGTTTTACTTCATTCAGTAAGATATTAGCTGAGGGCTTGTCAGGTATGGCCTTTATTATGTTGAGGTACTTTCCTTCTATACCCATTTTATTAAGTGTTTTGATCATAAATGAATGTTGCATCTTGTCAAATGCTTATTCTTCATCAATTGGTATGACTGGATGATTTTTATCTTTTATTTTGTTTATGTGGTGTTTCACATTGATTGATTTGTGTACATTGAACAATCCTTGTGCTTCTGGGATGAATCTCACTTGATCGTGGTATAATATTTTTAATGCATTGTAGTATTCTATTTGCTAGTATTTTGTTTAAGATTTTTGCCTCTGTGTTCATCAGAGATATTGGTCTATGATTTTCTTTTTTTGTATTATCCTTACCAGGTTTTGGCATTAAAGTAATGTTGCCTTTGTAGAATGAGTTGGGAAGTATTCTCTCATTTTCAATTTTTTTGGAAGAGTTTGAGGATAGGCATTAATTCCTCTTTGAATGCTTGATAAAAGTCATTGGTGAGGCCGTCTGGTCCTGGGATTTTGCCTTTGGGAAGGTTTTGGATGATTATTTCAATTTCCTTACTGTTGATTGGTCAATTTAAATTATCTGGTTCTTCTTGGTTTAGTCTAGGTAGACTATATATTTCTAGAAACTTGTCCATTTCTTCTAGGTTGTTAAATTTGGTGGCATATAGTTCTTCATAATATTTTCTTATAATTCTTTGTATTTGTGTGGTATCAGTCATAATTCCTCCCCTCTCATTTTTAATTTCAGTTATTTGTGTCTTTTCTGCTTGTCCCTCAATGACCCTTGCCAGAGGTTTGTCAATTTTATTGATTTTTTTGAAGAACCAGCTCTTCATTGCATTAATTTTTTCCATCATCTTTCTGTTCTCTATTTCATTTACTTCTGCTTTAATTTTTATTGTCTCCTTCTTTCTGCTGACTTTGTCAATCCTAAGATTTAAATATATGACTTGGATAGAATTTCTAGACTTGATTTTTGTTCATCTCCAAGATGAGGAAGTTGGAATAAATAATTCCTAAGGTTCTCTGTAGCTATAATATTTTATGATTCTAGTGTCTTTTTACTGAGTTATGGCAGATAAATCTTCATCTTTAAAGCCTACTTCTCTATGGTTTCACTTTTCCTTTACTTTGTTTCTTATTAATTAGAAGAGGAGTAATTTCTATTACTTTGCAAACAAACCAATATCTCTATTCTGACTTAGTGGTATTTCAGGATATTAATGCATTCCACTTTAAAACAGTCTGGATTGTTTTTAATCCAGAAATTCAGTATAATTTATGTAATAATAATGAGGATAACAAAGTGTTTTCAATACTTTCTATGCCTCTAGGCCTGTAGTCATTGCATATGATAAAATACACTAAACTTAAAAATATAAAGAGTTAAATATACATTCTAGGAGTAAAACACATTTTTGGTACGCATTCTTATATTACACAATGAACAAGTAAAAATAGAAATAAAAGACCCATTAACCAATAACAGAATTTTAATAATTATTAACTAAAAAGGAAGTAAAATTAACTTCATCTTATCTGATTTAAAAGGTTGTTAGAGATCTACTTTGGTTATGCAGATAGGAAATATGTTGGGAATTATTAGACCTTGGTTTCAGAAGTCTAAGCCCTCCTCAAAATCAGAAGTGACCCTTTAGTGAGAATTCAAATGAAATGTATGGATGCTATGAGTTGTGCATACTATTTACCTTTGAATCATTTTTATTTTGTTCTGCTCTTGAGTTATTCTTCAATACATGCATCTTTATTCTTTCCCTACCCCCACCCCCAACATCTACCATGTGTTTTTCCAGTGTGTCCAGAATACAACCTAAAATGCTCACTCTGGCTACTTTGACTTCACCTCCAGTCTCTCTTCTCCTTTGTTCACTTTGCTCTAACCACTCTTGAATCTTTTTACTTCCTTGAATGCACAGTTTGTCCTTGCCTCAGGGTTTTGTCCACGCTGTTTCTGTCTGGAGCTTTCTCTCCCTCACGTGCTTCCATCACTACCCCAATTTTTCACCTGGCTAATTCTTCCTGACCTTCAGCTCCCAATTAAATGACATTTTCTTTAAGAATTCTTTCCTGAGCAGTCAATGGACAGTATAATAGATTTCTCCTATTGTCATCTTGCATATCTATTAGCTCTTTTTATGGACTACAATTTGTAATTATTGGTTTATGTAGTTAATGTCTGACTCTCTTAGGATACTATAAATTCCAAAAGAGTCTACACAGAATCATTTCTATATTACTAATATTAAGCATGATTTAATAATGAATCAATGATTCTATTGTAGGAGATTCTGTAGGGTTTTAAAAATATTAATTAATTACAGAGTTTATTCCTAAAGAATTTATTTTCTAGTAGAAGGACAAGGCATGGATATAAATATTGTTTAAAAATATAGAAATTAATTCATGTCTCCAAAAACAGTGTAGATATGTGCTATATTAGTTTCTTAGGCAGCTGGAACAAGTTACTACAGGTTGTTGATTTAATTAAAACAACAGAAATTTATTCTCTCCCAGGTTTGAAGGCTAGGAGTCCAGAATCAAATGTTGGCAGGGGCACTGCAGGTGCTAAGTCAGTGGGGGAGGGGAGAGTGGATTATTTCTGACAAGGTCAGGAAGGGAAGATTACATGAAATTAGTAGAAATAATACTAATGAAGACAGGCGAGAGAATTTGGCCTGAGTGTATGGTAAGATTAAGTCAGAAATAAAGTTAGAACTAGGTTTTACAATGTTATAAATATTAGTTAGAAATTGTTTGGTAACTAATGTAGAATTATTAAAGTTTTATCTGAACAAAGATGCCATGACTTTAAGGCTCCTGCTTCAGAAAGTCTAAGGGGGCAACAATGTTTAGGATGAGCTGGTCTCCCTTTCCCTGTCCGTTTCAATCAGGGTACTATTGAAGGCAGGAGAAGACGAAAGCCTGATGAGGACAGAAGAGCCAAAGAAGGGGAAGTAACAGGACTCGACCACTTACTAGAAATTTGGTGGTATTGGAAGAGGCAAAAAATGATACATTTTTAGTCAAGAGGCCTGGAGAATTGGGGTGAAGAAAATTAGGACAGTCAAAAAGACGATTTGTAACTAGGAAGATACATTCAATATTGATATACTGACTCCGAAAACTAGTGTGATATCTAGTTGAAGGTTTAATTAAATAAGGACAGTGTAAATATAGGACTGAAGTCTGGGAGAAATGTTAGGACTAGAGATATCAATGTGCGAGTTATCAATAGTGAAATAATTGAAGTCACGTAATCCTGGAAAGCACTGTCAAATTGTGGGAAGGGTATGAATGTGGACTTTGACAGACATTTTCACATCCTATATATACCATTTACCTGTTGTATGACACGTGACAAATTGCTTAATTCCTTCATTTTATCATATTTAAAAAGAAGGAAAATAATATTGTCCCTTAATCAGGATTACATGATTTAAGTATTTAAAATACCTATCATTTTTAGGTTTGCTTTCATATTTTCATGGCACGATTTCCAGTACAAAATACTATATTTATTTTCCAATCCATTATCTTAAAAATATGTAACACATTCTATTTATAAATTATTTTTCCTTTGATCCTATTTCATTAAAAGCATATTGACTGTGATCCTCTAAACTGATTTCATGACCTGCAAATGGGTTGCAACCCACACTTTGGACAACAGGACTTAACCAGCATCCTATACTCAGATCACACCATTATGACTCATTGATCCTTTAGTTTTCATTCTTATTACTCCTTCTTGGGCTGCTTGCTAATATCACATTTTTCCTTTATGGTCCAAAAAAATAATAATTACATTTACTTCTCTACTCTACCCATATATCACTTTGTCTATAAAAAAGATTGCTCAAGTAGATTATGAACTTTATGATGACAGCAAACAGGTGTTAATTATCTGTGTATCGTGATGAAATTATTTGTTCATAAGAGGTACAGAATACAGTTTGATTCATTATTGCAGAGAAAACTGAAAAGAGGTCTGAAGTAGCTGAGTCACTATGCCCAAGGCCCTGCCCTTGCATCCTCATGCTTCAGTTCTCCCTTCTTCTCTATATGCCAGATACCAGGGAAATTTTTAAGGCAGAACACTGTCTCCTTGTTTGGGATACAAAGGCACAGGACATTAATTTTTTGTACACAGTGACTTCAGCTTCTTTATGGTTGCAGTTGGGAAGTTCTAAGGGAGATAAAATAAATTTGAGGAAGAAACTAGGGTATCTAGGACTTAGCTCTGGGTAAAATAAGAGATGTTTATACACTTGTCTCTTTGGATTGCTAAATGACAGAATTCAATAAAGGAAACCTGAAATAAATTACCAGGGTAAGTACTTCATTTTAAATTATTAAACATTATTTCACTTTTTTTTCCAGGCCCTAAAAAACTTTATTCTGGTAGGAACGGCCCCTGACAATAGTGACATTCTGACACTATACCTAATGCACACTTCTGCGGAGTCTGAATTCCATGTCACACTGGCTCCGTTTATATTACTGGTTTCATTATGCCTCTAAGCCCAATTAAACTACTGAAGCTTCAAATGGTCTTCTGTTTGTTTTGTAAATCTTCATAAAGAATATTAAATGAACTAAATAAATTTGCTTCTATGTGACCTGCACAATCAGAGGTATGATATCAAAATATATAGAAAAAGTGAAAAAAATTTTTTTTTGTTAACAGTAAATGTTTTCAGAATACCCTTTATCTATGAATTTTGGACTACTTGGTGGAGGGAAATACAGTTCAACTGGTTTCATAAAATGAGTTGAAGGTAATACATTGCTTAGGAAACACTGCTCAGTCCCTGAGTATAGAGGAAAGGTCAAAGACCCAGAGTCTATTTTCAGGCCTGCTCTCAGGCGTAGATGGCTAAGAATGACCTGCTTTGGTGGTCAGTATGGTTTGGGTAACCTGCATGCCCTACACTGGGCCTCAATTTACTTATTTCAAAATGAGATGATTGAACTTTTATTTCTTATGTCCTTTCTACCTAAAATGTTTGATGATGCTCCGCCCTTAAATCCCTTTCACCTCAATTTTTTAAATTTAAAAAATACAAAACATGTTTATAAAGTTTATTGATGTCCTTACATGTTATTCAAATGATAACAGTACTATTCACCAAATTTTGTCATTTTAGTTCTGCCTCAGAGGCTAAGTTTTATGAGAGCCTTAATTTGTATCACTGGAAGCTGATTTAATAAAAATAAAGGAACCCATTTTGGAAATAAATTAACATTGATGGGTGAGGGTAGAGAATCTTTTGTAAGAAAAAACAGGAAGCTAAACCGAGAAAGGGTCAAATGGTTCTGAATTCTGAAGAATGCTGTGGTCTTAATAGCACTGAGAACAACTGGTCCTGTCTTTTTAAGCACTGAAAGCAGAAGCTTCTAATGGCAACTTCCCAAATCTCTGGTCTCTGAACCCAATACCTATTATATAATTTTACCTATTTCCCTGAAGCACAGTCCTCTGCATGGCAATTAGACAAACATGTGCAGAGCACCATCCATCCTGGAGTCAGGAAAATTTATCTTTGGAGACAACTCCAGTGTATGGGATGCAAGACACACAACTTAAATACAAAATTACTGAAGACAATTTCATAGACAAAAAAATAAAATGGGCACATCTCCTTTTGGTTAGGAGAAAGAAGTGTAAAGTCAAAGAGGAGAAAGACTGGGAGACTAATTAATGCATAATCTGATAAGATAAACAGGATTGTCTTTGACAAATTCCTTTATAATTATCTTCTTGACTGTCAAAAACTTTATTCAACCCATCTTCATAATAAATATTTTCTGACAGAATGAATCTTAAAATTTTGACTTTTAACAAATTTTGTAATTGTACTAATAACAACAGCTATCTCTTGATTACTATTATTATGCCAAGCACTGAGGTTTATAAAAATGAGCAAGAAATAGATCCTGCTTTTAGAAACATTATGATGTTTGGGTTAGAACTGCTATAGGTATGACAAAAATAACAATACCATCATTTATTTACTGATACTAGCTAGGCACTGAACTCATTGGGCAACATGTATAAGCTACATCTGGATACCCTAAGAGTGAGGTGATCTTACTCGGTCCATGCATCATTTCTCTCAAAAGGAAAAAAAAAAAGGACCTAAGCAAGAATTCAAACAGGCAGAGATATTTAAACAATCTCAGGACTGTCTGCAGTTAACACACAAGAAATATAGTCCATCATGAAAGAGCGCAGTGAACCAAAGTCCAAATGGAAGAAACCGGCTGAATCACCATTAGCGTACCGTTACACAGGCACTGTGACACTGAAATCCACAATGTAGTAGTATATACCCCACATCCAGCACTGCAACAATGAATGACTCAGAGACAAATGTTGTTTAAGTGTTTTAAGACCTTCTAGTGAAAGATTTGGATATAATTAAACTACAAAACTTAGAAAGACATCATAACCTTCTGGATTTGATTACCAAAATGTACATTTTGATCTAAAAATTAATAAAAACACAGATTGACTTTTCTTGTAGTATTTCACAACCTTTGAGTGCAGCATTAAAATGCTTTTCTTTTTCCCCACACCAACTAACTATAAGCTTCTGTTTTCTTACCCTGGGTGTCTGAATCTTTTATATGCTCGGGTTCTATTCACTGCCTGTTATTCAGACATTGAAATCCCAAATGTTAATTGTTCTTCCAAGTACATTGACAAAACAGCAGCTAAATACGGGTAGACCAGACTGTGGTAGACTCTGACATGCATTTATGGAACAATGGGGCTCTGAGAGACAGCCTTGTAGCTCACGGGAAGACATAAGATGTGCTATTTTGACTGCTGCATAGCAGAATGGGGAACACACGCACACAAGGGAATTATGCATTTTACTTAGTTTTGCCCAAAGTCCTCAAGGCAACAGAATCTTGTGATGTCATCACAAACTTTCTCTCCATTTCCATTGACACAAAGGCTAAAAAATTCTAATGACATCACAAAGGAAACCGGAATTTACTTTGATTCCATAAAAAATCTGTTGCCTTCAATGAGATTTGTACAAAAACGCAAGAATCGTTCCTGACAGGGTGTATGTCACCATGCTGATGCACAGTGGGTGACACCCTCCCTAATGCAATTCAAACCAGAGAAGAGAAAGGATTCACAATTTAGTTTGGATAAAAAAGATAGACTGAAAATTGACCTCAACAAATTTTCTTTTCTTAAAGTAGGAAACCATTTAAACATATATTTCTTTAGAGTTATTCAAATTTTTGCTCTTGTCTGGTTACTATGTTACGAATATTTTTGTCCTTTATTGAGTTGGTCACAAAAAACACAGAGGAAGGTACAGGAAACTTTCACTTACAGGAATGCAGTGCAGCTCAATCTTTTGTTTTTAAGGTGCAATGATTTCAGTCTCTAATAGTAACTTCAGGCAGTCTGAAAAGAAACAGGTTAAAATCTCTTTCAGTTATAATTGGTATTTCAGATTTAATTAAAAATTAAACTTTCATAATGTTTCACCATCCAAAGCAATGCATTATCAGTCAAGCGTGGCTTTTTTTTTTTTTTCTGTTAAGAAAAAAAAAGAAAAACTCTTCCCGGAGTAGTTTTTTAATGAAAAGAAAAGGATCTAAAGAGGAAAAGAAAAGCAGTTCTGTAAAACAAAATATGCCTCCATGTTAAGGACTTCATAATGATATGACTAGAAGCTCAGTGCCTCTGAATTTTAGCAATATTCTATCTGATTAAAAAAATCTTAAACAACAATTTCACAGCCTAAAGATTGCATAAAATGTTAATTTCCAAGAATAAAGAAGAAAATCTGTGAGAAGTTGTGACTTCACATAGAATTTAAAAATAAGTTAGATCCACTACTTTCAATTGGCAGTGGGGCAGATGGTGAAGCAGAGGTGAAGGGACGTATTTGGTAATACAAAACGCTCACTGCAATGTATTGGGGGTTTAGTGTGTCCTATACTACATCATATTGTATATCCTGTCACATGCAGCCCCAGCTGATTGAAGACCATCAGAGTTTGAACCAAACCTCCTTGTTTAAATAATTAAAATCAATCACATATTTAAAATATACAAGGTCCGGCAGAAGTAACGCCCATTTTAAAGCAGTTATGTTAATCTAGTTACGATATTGTTATGTTATAGAATTACATGTTTATGATTTTTGGTATAGATTACCAGCTCATAAAAAAGGGGCGTTATTTGTGCTGGGTTCTGTATATTTTTAATTTTCAAACTGAGAGTCCAAGCATTAAAAATCTCCTAGTATATCACAAATATGTATGCTTTAAATGTCACATTATTTTTTTTTTCAGTCCATTCTTTCTTCATACAACATGGTCTATAAAGAAGATAATGGTTTAAAAAAAAACAGACAGGATTAAGTCATCCCTATTTTTAGCTTCAAATAACTGACATGACAGGATTTAGGAATATATAGCTTTTTAAAATGTAAAATGGAGATAATACAGTTATCTCTTTTTTTACTTTACAGCAATGGCAGTGGATCTTTTATATATTTGTAGAACTAAAGTGGTATGTTTATGTCCAGCTTCACATTAGTGCAAGGTAATATTTTAATATCTCTATATATGAGAGCATGATCATAAATCACCCCAGAAATTATATCTATTATTAGAAAATGCATCCAGTTCTCCTCACTCATAAATTCTGTTTTCTTTTTCCCTTGAAGCATATGGAAGGATATTTTGAGTATTGTGTCTATTTGATGTATACAAATTTTAATTGCAAACTGGTCCAGATTCACTAAATCTATCCATGAATGGATCAAAAAAAAAAAAAAAAATCACTGACACTGCCTAAACTTTTCCCCTGCTTCTCACGTGCCTGAATTAGACTAAAAATGTACCAATGTAAAGACAAATTATGGAGGTGTCACCAGGGACAACTAAATGAGAGAAGGGGAGTGTGCACATTTCCTTATAAGGCAACAAAACATTCATAAAAGAAACTGACAAAAATAACTCATGCTGGAAATTATATGGAATAACAATAATAATCCCAATAACTAATTCAGAAATATAAAAACTGCCCACCTTTACATAAATCCGAATCATCAACTGATATTGTTCTACTCACCGGTTCGAATACATTTAGTGAAACTAGTTCACTGTCTAGTTCAGACAAGAAAAGGTGATGGAAACTAGGCTGTATACACACACACACACACACACACACACACACACACACACACACACACACATACGTATGGCTTAAATGCAACCAGCAGTTCAATTTAACCAGTCAGATTTCCTTTTCTGTAATTCACCAGATGTTGAGTGAATTGAACTATCAATTTACAACAATAAAATCATTTCTATGACTAGACGGTCTAAGTCACATTCTTCTCTCGTCATGGCATTCCTCCTCTCCTCTTTGACCTTTCTCTTCACTTCTCTGTTTCTGCCTGTTCCTTCCCACTTTCGCTTTCTTCCTTATTTATTTTTTCCCTCTCTGTCTCTCTGTCTCTGTCCCTCTCTCTTTTTTACCCTTGGTGAGGGTAATGAAGCTCAAAAATAACATCTTGTATCCTGTTGAGGGAAACTTGGTCACAACTATCCTTCCAGATGACAAACTCATTCTTAAATGTCTGTTTCCTCATCCAAAGAAAACAGAGCAACTGAGAAAAGAAAGACGCAACATCACTTACTACTACCAACACCACCACTATTAATTCCCATGTTACATCCATCACAAGGAGGACTGAAGTTTATTTACATTATCCTCTAACCTCAAATAGGACCACAAATAAGACTAATAACAGGATCATTTTGTGGCACTCAGAGAAACGGCTGGGCAAAACAGATGGATCTTACTTTGCGCCAGGACTCAAAAACTACAGTCGCCAACTCACTGTTGGCGACTACATATCTTGGCCCAAAGATGGACCTGGAAGTGAAACCAGTTGTCTTTGAATACTGTTCCTATTCATATCTGCCTCATGAGAAAATCATTAACTCTGTCACATATAGTGGGGTTAAGTATTGGGTAGAAAATGTTGGGAAGTATGATCATCAAGGAAATGAAATATTCTCAAAGTATGTCAGTTTAGATTAAGGAGTATAGAGTTAGAATGAGGACCTTATTTTATGCACTAATGTCTTCTTTGCAACTTCCTGGTTTTTTTTTTTCAAGTTCAATACTGTACACTGAACCCACCTTTAAAATAGCAGATTTCCAGAGTATGTGTCTTCAATAAGAATAACTTGCTCCTGACATTTTGGGTTCTAAAATCTGTTAAAATGTTTTCCAGTCACCCAGATCAATCTCAGTTATTAAAATTGATCACCAGTGTCAGATCTTCTTTAACCAGGACCAAGCTACGTAAAGCTTTATAGATTACGGTCAACACCCAGTGTACCACTGTATAGAGCTCAGTAATCAATGCAAATTACAAAGCCCAGAAGAATGCTTCTCCTGGCAGAGACCCCTTTAGCAAAAGAGTTGGACATTCTGCACTAGTCAAGGATTCTGAGTGGCTTTTCAGAGAAGTAGGAAATACATTTGATTACAGTAACCTACACTGTAAGTCACCAGGCCAAAAAACAAAGTCTCCAGACAATGAAAATCTGAATGGGGATGAGGAACTACAGATTTTAACATTCACTAGGAACAAGGGGCTGTTCTGACCACATCCTACTTTTTAAAATCCTCACACAGATAGGAATTTTAGATATCACCAGGTCACAGAATTTCAAGGAAGAACAACAAAGCACTCCAGTTTAGGAGGTCTACGAGTATGCTAATTCAGGCACCTCGCTTAATACTCTCCCCGTCTATTCACCATCCATTGTATCTTGCTCAGATTGTTTTTGAGAGTTCACTCACCTCTCTCTGATTTATTCTCTGACACTGTTCAGATTTGATTTTTAAGAGACAAGCCCTGCCTGTGGTCAGCATAGAGAGCAAATTATAATATTTTAATTATTTCGTTCAGTCCTTTTTTTGTTCTATTCACTTAAAAATATTTTATTATGTAAAATCTCAAACATATTCTATAGTAAAGAGCATAGTAAAATGAATTCCCATGTACTCATTACCCATAGTCAATGTTTTTTACATTTATATGCATTCACTTTTTCTTCCACCAGATAATTTTATGACAATCCCAGATATCACATATCATCTTATCCATGAATATATTAGTATGTGTTACTAAAAAATGACTTTTAAAAATCATGACACATATCATTATCCCACATTCAAAATAACAGTAATTCTTTAATGTTATTAAATATCCTGTCTATGTCAAATAATTAACTTTTAATGCCTTTTGTTCTTTTCTTTAACAGCTGGTTAGTTTGAATTAGGATCTAAACAAGGTTCACTCTTTATATTTGATTCATAATTCTCCTTTAACCTATAAATTCCCTATTCCTTTAAAAATTTTTAACTTTTAAAAAAGTTAAATTTATTGGGGTACATTGGTTAATAACATCATCTAAGTTTCAAGTGTACAATTCTCTAATACATCATCCATATATTGCATTGTGTGCTCGCCGTCCAAAGTCTAGTCCCTCTGTCTCCATGTATTTGAATCCCTTTTCACCTTACTCTCAACTCCTTTCCCTCCTGGTAACTACCCTTCTGTTGTCTGTGTCTCCAAGCTTTTTGTTAGTTTTGTTTGTTTGTTGCTTTCTGTTTTACATCTCACAAATGGGTGAAGTCATATGCTTTTTGTCCTTTTCTGACTGATTTTTGCATAGCATGATATTTTCTCTACTCATCTATGTTGTTGCAAATGGCAGTATTTCATCCTTTCTTATGGTTGAGTAGTATTTCATTGTACATATATATTAGCATGTCTTTATCCAATCATCCATCAAAGGACACTTAGATTTTTTTCTATGTCTTGGCTACCATGGATAATGCTGCAATGAACATAAGGTACATATATCTTTACAAATAAATATTTTCAAATTTGAGAGGTAGCTACACATAACAGAGACTGCTGGGTCATATGGTAGCTCTATTCTTAATTTTTTGAGGATCCGCCATACTGTTTTCCCTCGTGGCTGTACCAACTTACATTCCCACCAGCATCATGAAGGTTCCTTTTTCTCCACATCTACTTCAACAATGCTACATACCATTGCTGAATATCACTACAGTCACCTTCAAAGTACTCCCCTTAGGAAGCTATGCACCGAAGCAAGCAGTCCACCCTTCAAAGCAACTTTGGAACTCTTTCTGGAATGGCCATCAGATAATGCCCAATATCTGACAATTAAGTTCACAAACTTGCCACTGTGTGGATACGCATTTTGTTTACCATTCATCAGTTAATGAACATGTGGATTATTTCCAGTTTTTTACTATTATGAATAATACTGCTATAGGTACTCCCATATATACAAGTCTCTGTGTGAACATATGTTTTCATTTCTTTTAAGTAGATACCTAGAAGTGGTATTGCTGGGCCATAAACCTATGTTCATTTTAATTTTTAAGATCTACCAAGCTATTTTCTAAAGTGTCTGCATCATTTTCAATTTCCACCAGCAATGTATGAGAGTCCTGCAACGTATGATTTCTCTGCATTTTCATCATTTCTTACTGTCTGTCTTTTATTACAGCTACTCTAGTTATAACAGCATGAAGTAGTATCACACTGTTGTTTTATTTTTATTGTTTAACTTTCATCTTTTTAAAATTTTATTAAATTTATTGGTGTGACATTGGTTAGTAAAATTATATAGGTCTCAATTATTCATTTCTGTAATACATCATTTATATATTGCATTGTGTGTTCACCACCAGAGTCAGTTCTCTTTCCATTGCCATATATTTGACCCTCTTTTCCCCCTCTTCTACCTCCCCCCTCTCCCTCCCTTGGGTAACCACTAAACTGTTTTCTGTTTTTATGAGTTTTTGTTTCCTTGTTTGTTTATCTTGTTCATTTGTTGCTTTCAGTTTTATGTCCCACATGAGTGCAGTCATATGGCTCTTGACTTTTTCTGTCTGATTTATTTTGTTTAGCATGATAATCCTAAGATCCACCCATGTTGTCACAAATAGCAGTATTTCATTTCTTACGATTGAGTAATAATTCCATTGTCTACAAGTACAGCATCTTTTCATCCAATCATCTACTGAAGGGTAAAC
The DNA here is from genome assembly GCA_004026885.1 of Lyroderma lyra. Taxonomy (NCBI): domain Eukaryota; kingdom Metazoa; phylum Chordata; class Mammalia; order Chiroptera; family Megadermatidae; genus Lyroderma; species Lyroderma lyra. The sequence continues at coordinate 179,892 of PVJL010000283.1, forward strand.
TTTGGCTGTCTCCATGTCCATTGTTTTAATTTGTTTCCTAAGAATTAATGATGTCGATCATGTTTTCATGGGTTTATTAGCCATTCTTGTATCTTCTTTCGTGAAATAACTATTCAAAAACTTTGCCCATTTTTAATTTGGTTGTGGTTTTATTATTAAATGGAATAATTCTTTATATATTATGAAGATAAAAATGTTTTATCAGATACATATTTGCAAATCATAAATTTTGCTAATATTTTCTCCCACTCTTTACATTTCTTTACTGGTATCTTTTGAAGTGCCAAAGTTTTAAATTTTGTTGAAACCCACATTATCACAATTCTTCCTTTTTTGTATTATGTTTTACACATCATACCTAAGAACCTTGTCTAATCCAAAGTCAGAATGATGTTCTTTTGTTTTCTTATATAAATCTTACAGTTTTAGCTCTTACATTTAGGTCCATGATCGATTTTGAGTTAATCTTTGTTTATGGTGTGGGGTAAGAATCTAAAATCTATTTTTCTTTCACATAGTGTTAGCACTTCAAATATTAGTTTATATTTCATATAGTTTTTGCACCACCTGTCCTAGCACTATTGAAAAAACTATTTCTTTCCCTATTAAATTGCCTTGGCACCTTCATCAAAGTCAATTTACCAAAAAAGTAAAAGTTAATTTTCTGAACTTACAATTACATTCCATTGATCTATATGCCAGTACTATACCTTTTTCCTTACTACAGATTTTATAGTAAGTTTTAAAACCAGGAAGTATAAGTATCTAACTTTTCAAAATTATTTTCACTGTTCTAGGGTCTTTGTATTTTTCATATAAATCTTAAGATCAGCTTGTTAATTTTTACAAAAAAAAAGACTTTATTCTTTTTGATGAATAGAATTGTTTCCTTAATTTTACTGTTTGTTGCTCATATATATAAATACAACAGATTTTTGTATAATGCTCTTGTATCCAGTGAATTTGGTGAACTTATTTATTAGTTTGTGTTCCTTAAGATTTTCTACATACTTATTATGTTTTCTGTAAATAAAAAGTTTTACTTTTTTACTTTCTAATCTGGAAGTCTTTGCTTTCCTTTTTTTCTGTCCTATTTTTTTTCTTTTCCTTTCTTTTTCTTATCTTTCTGCAGAGAAACTCCAGTACAATATGGAATAGAAGAGTTGAGATTTAAGAACCTTGCCTGTTTCCAATCTTAGGGTTAAACGAGTCAGTCTTTCATTATGTTTTCATAGTTGTAGGTTTTTCATAGATGCCCTTTATCAGGTTACAGAAGTTCTTCTCTATTTCTAGTTTGTTAAAAGTTTCTGTCACAAATAGATATTAGATTTTCTCAAATGCATGTTATGTCTCTATTGAGATAGTCAAGGGGTTCTCTAATTTATTCTACTACTAGGGTATAGTACATTTATTGGTTACTGGATGTTAAACCAACCTAGCATTCCTGGTATAGTACATTAATTGGTTACTGGATGTTAAACCAACCTATTTGGTCAGAGTGTATAATATTTTCACATATTGCTATATGTGTTTTATGAATATTTTGTTGAATATTATAAGAGACGTTGGTTTCTTTTCTTATATTAACTTTGTCTGGCTTTGGACTCAAGAAAATACTGTTTTCAGAGAATGAATTGAAAAGTGGCTCTTCTTCCTCTAGTTTCTGCACCAGTTTGTGCAAGATTGGTATTATTTTGTCTTCATATATTGGATAGGATGCAGTGAAGCCATCTGCATCCAGATTTTTCTTTGTGGGGTGACTTAATAATTCTCTCTTTATTGTTAAGGTCTATTCAGATTTTTCTATTTCTTTTTGAATCAGTCTTGGTAAAATTTACAATTTGGTAAAATTTGGTAAAATGAAACCATTTTATTTAAGTTGTCAAATTTCTTGAAAAATATTTATAGTATTACCTTTTAATTTTTTTTCAAAAATTATGAGGTTGGTAGTAAAGTCCCTTATTTCATTCCTGATTTTGGTAATCTGTTATCTTTCTTCTTCTTCTTAGGTCTGTCAATTTTGTCCATCTTTTCATAAATCAACTTTTGGTTTCATTGATTTTTCTCTAGTGTTTTCTACTTCATTGGCTTCTACTCTAATCTGTATTATTTCCTTCTTAGATTTCATTTTATGATATATTTATACTATATCTATATATACCTACATAATTATAAGTGCTATTTATTTCTTTGGGTGAATTTTAACCACTGTTTGTTGTCATTCCCTTTCAAACTAAAACATATCCTTCAATAATTATTGTAAGGCAGGTCTGTTAACAACAAATTGTCTCAGTCTTTGTTTATCATGGAATATTTTTATTTTACCTTCATTTTTGAAGAAGAGTTTGCTGGATATAAAATTCTTGATTGCCACCTTTTTTCTTTTGGGACTTTCAATATGTTATCCCTCAATTTTTCATCATAGTACTGTCCCCTGTATTGAATGAGTCTTTTTTCTCCTGCTGCATTCAAGAATTTCTCTTTATTTTTGGCTTTCAAAGTCTGACTATACTGTGTCTATATATGGATCCTTTTGTGTTTACCATACTTGCAATTTGTTGAAATTCTCAAATGTGTATAATACTGTTATTTATCACATTTGGTGAGTTTTATTTTTGGCCATTATTATTTAAAATCTCTTTTTCTACTCTTTCTTTCTCTCCTTCCTTTCTCCTCTCCAGGTACAAGCATGTTAGCGTGCTTAATGGTGTCTCACAAATTTGGGAAGAACATTTTCTTCATTCTTTTATTTTCTGTTCTTCAGAAAATTGTACAAATTCTACTGATTTATCAAGTTTATTGATTCTTTCTTCTGACATATGAAATATGCATTTGAGTCCTTCTAGAATATTTTCCATTTTAGTTGCTGGACTATTCAACTTCAGAATTTGTTCTTAAAATAATTTCTGTCATTATATTAATACACTTTATTTGAAGAGTAATTATAGTAATATTTAACTACTTATCATGGTTTTCTTTAGTTATGTGAACATATTTATAATAGATGCTTTCAAGTATTTGTCTGCTACATTCAACGTCTACTTGCTCTCCATCTTGTGACTTGAAGACAGTTTCTTCTGACTGTTTTTTTAAAGTGGGCATGGGTGGCAGACCTCTGTTCATGTCTTATTTTTTTTCTTGAAAGCTGACATTTTGTACAATGTATTATAGTAATTCTGGCTTCTGATTTTTTTCTTCCAAGGGGGTTGTTGCTGTTGTTGGTATTTGTTTGGTTGTTCAGTGACATACCAGTCTAATTCTATAAGGTCTCTCTTCCTTACGCTGTGCAGCTGCTGATGTCTCTGGTCAGTTTTTATAAATCCTATTTTCATTTTTTTAAAAGACTTGTCTCCCTGTCAGCATGATTTTCAGTTCACATCCAATAACTGGTCAGAAGCTGTATTCAAATACCTTGGGCCAATAAGCTAACACCCTTTATAGGTGGATATGTGTATGGATTGGGGAATATATTCAAAGTTTAGGCAGTTTATAAAGTTTCCTTGAATTTTACTTTTCATCGGGCTCTTTCTTATCTCTTCTTTGCACAAGGCTTTAGCATTTGGGGTATGTGGATATCGGACACTCTCTGGCCTTTGATGAAATATGTATGCAGACTTTCCAACCATCATAGATACGTGTTAGCTTTGATTGGCCCATTATGGCAGTCTTTTTATCCAATTCTCCTTGTTAAATTTCTCGTTAGTATGCCAGTGTATTACCTCCCCCAACCTGAACTGCAATCTCAGGCTATCTATGATGTTTACACTCCTTGCTTGTTGAACTGAGATTGTTACTGTTTCCGAAAATACCTAGGGACAGATGGTTTTTCATGTTCAACTCCATCAAGTCAGCCCCTTTTAGCAGGAAAGTTTAGGGTTTTCATGGCTTGCTCTGCCCCAGTAGAACTATTGTGCCAATAAAGTTTGGGGAGGAGAGAAGGGGTGGAGGTAGTCCATCTATAACACCACATCTCACTTATGCGCACTGTCTGATCATAACTAAGATGGTATCTTTTAATACTAAAAGTATCCAGTTGAAGTGATATAATTTATCATTTTCTTCTATATAGTAAGCATAAATAATCTATGGTATTCCTTTAGCAAGAAACCATTGCCTACTAATTCTTTTCTTTGTAATGCTAGAATCAGAGCCCCAGCTGGAGGTGTGTGTATGTGGGGGGTTGGGTGGGGGAGTGGTAAGGAGGTTCAACTGACACGCTGACACAGAATGAAAGTTTTCATGATGGTTAAATGTGTACAGAAAGTTCTCAATGGACCATTCTATGTCTCTAGAAAGACTAAAACTTTGGGAAATCAAGAAAGTCTGTCAATTCTGAAAATCCTTAGTTAGGTTGGGCCATGAGAATTGGGAGATGAATGAAGGATGAGTATGAAGGAGTCAAACCTCTCCCACGGGAAATAAAGAATTTTGCCTTACTTTACAGGACTGAGAGAAACTACTCAATGAGAAGAGCAAGACTTACATGGCCTATAAAGGATTGTTAGGAAATTGAGAGCTAGACTTAAATGGAATAAACCAATACCAAGCAATTGTCAAGAACACATCATTTAGACTTAATCTCATAAAACAGTAGTAGCCCAGAGATTTAAGAGGTCCAACTACTTACTTTGAGCAGGTTAGTTTTTACTGACATATCCCCTCAGTTTCCTATTCTGCCCAGATTACATTTCCTCAGAAACAAACTAAGGGAATATGCTTTCTAGGAGCTTAAAAAACTCTCATTAATCAGAAAGTTCCCATATAGAGATGGGGAGTAATACCCACTTTAAAAATGATTTTTGCTTTCCATAATAATCCACAATAAAATTCCCTTGAGAACAGATTCTCCTAGAGCATTTAAATTATGAAGAGAGTTACAAATCATTCCTATCACACACACACAAAGATAAACATATAGTATATGTTTCTAGGAATTTTCAAAAGATTGTTTTTATTCAAAGAGACTGCAAGAAGGGAAAATTAGTAAACTTTGTGTAGTAAATCAGAATGTAGTAAAGTCCAATTTCATTGGACTTTAGCCCCATCTAGATATATTCTAAAATCTTCCTTGGAATTATACCAGAATGGAGTGCTGTCTGCCTGGGTCTGTATATTATAAGACTGAGAAAACCAAATTGCACATTACTGAGGTGCTATTAATCTATATCAAGGGCTGCAACAGAAGTGTACCAATAAAATAGCCATTGTTTCTCATAAAAGTGAATATTGATCATGATATTCGTGATATAATATAGTGACACCTATATATACTGAAGGGTATCTTAGGAAGATATTTCTTTCTAATTTAGTATCAGCAATGAATTGCTTCAAAGCATATGGTAAAAACCCAAGTTAGAAATGTACATAAGATTCTATGTAGGATGTTTTTATTATATAGCCAATGTTTTTCCATTGTTTACCCATTCTAGTTTACATTTACTTCATTCATGTTATATCCATCATTTATAATTTATTTACCTTCTCTTATAGCATATATATTTATATGATAATATTTACGTATCCTTTTAACGATCTTTATTTCTTTTTGGAACAAAGAGATGTCCATCTGTCTCTGTCTTTTTATCTATCCTTTCATACATGAAGTCATCTAACCTTACTCTAGGAGACCCCAAGATTTTAAATGCAATTTTAAAATGTCAACTTAGATGTTCTCGGGGCTGCACTTGATACACTCATCTATGTTTTGCAATGTCTTCATTTCTTTTCCTTTTACCCTCCATGTTATTCAAATCAGATGTGTGAAGCAAAATAATAGTCTTGTGTCATCAGGGTCCAAAACTAACTGAAAGCTTAGATAAGCATCTTTTTTACTAACTCACCTGAAGGTTTTTTCTTGGCTTTCTGTACAAGAATAGAACAATTTGGGATACATGGAGCAACAGCAGTGATTTTCAAAGGATTAATAAAGCATATAGCATGAGGCAGTTACAACTGATTGTGCAGGCTGTGCCCGAAAAGGGCATCTAATCCAGAGGTGTGCTCAATTCTGGAAGCCAGGCTCTCTTGTCTTAGCTGCATCAGCTGGGGGAAAGAATTTCTTACAATACTTTGCACAAATGTGCTCAAAGAAGACACCTTTTTCTAAGTTGTACTAAACCTTCATGTAAGTAACAGAGGCCTTTAATAATGTTTCTATAGTATTTCTTACAAAATATAATTAATTGCATTAGTGTTTATTTGGCTCTCTTGCTGTTACGTGTTACATAAATATTTGGGTAAGCCTCCTAAGTAATGACCTCACCTCATGAGCCTGAGTCTCCATGACTTGGACTAAACAATGCTTTAAAAAGGGAATGTTAGTTATATATGTGTGTGTGTGTGTATATATATATATATATATATATATATATATATATATATATATATATATATATATTGTTTTCCTCAGGGAGACTGACTTTAAAAGAGAATAGGAAGAAAAGAATGCTTCTAATAATGTCATTCTCTATATATGACAAAACATTTTATATCAGATCATATTCTCAACACATTCAAGGCTTTTTTCTTCCTAAGTAGAGTTGAGAAGCTAGTACAGGGCATAATGCTATTCATATTATTATTGTCTCTGTGATTAAGTTGTCTCCAGTTAGAAATTTTAAAGCAATAAGAAAAGTGATAACAAAACTTCAGTAAGTTTTGAGACAATGAATTGTTTGTATAATGGAATACATTGCCCTTAAATTTAGCTCATGGCTTCCACTCACCCTGGGAGATGTTATACAGTTAACTCTCAATGAATTATTTGCAAGACGTTTATGCATAACACATTTTTACATTAACTCTTTCTGACTAAAAAAATTAACAAATGCCTATTGGAAAAAAAAAGGGGCAAATACAGAAAAGTATAAGAAAAAATTATAAACACCAAAAATCTCATCACATAGAGACAATCAATCATTATTGGCCCTTCAGCATTTCATTCAAACATGACAAATTTTAATCCCAGTTTGGCTTCCTCTTTTTCTCCTGCATATCACTCAGTTGCCTCCTAGTCCCCTAGTTCAACTATGTGGTAGGTACTCAAGAAACAGTAATTATTTTCTACAAATTAATTCAGTAATTATTCAAGTACTTTTGTATTTCATAGGTCTGCTATTATTAGTTCTTATTATTATTTGTTATTATTTCTCATTATTACATTAGTCAGGTTTTATCTGCTCATGCCCTGTGAAGATTATCTATTACATATAACTAAGTACTATGACATTACGCAAGTGTTAGACCATTTCCGTTTCATAATATAGAGATTATAAATAGCCTCATAACTTCTGAAGACAAAAATAAAATAGTAAATGTGATGCTAAAACATCAGATACTGTATACAAAGGCCAAAGATAAATTATTTTAAATAATGCTCTTGTTTCTTTATTTTTATTTTTACAATCTTTATCATAAAACATTACAATATTAGTATACAAAAGTGAAGAGTTAGCTATGCTTACAAGGGTAAAGCACTATAAAAGCCCTAATGCCTATCTCTGAAGAGTCTAATCTAATTTTATCTGAGGAGCTATCCTCTTTCTGTGAACTCTGTCATGTAGAATTACATCATTTCCCATGGCTCATATTATCTCCAATTCATAAAATGCTTTAACAAAAACTGTTATGAAGTATATTCTGTTATATATTCATATAACTTCCTCCTCACTTTGATTTAGCACAGAAATATACAATACATCAATATGTGCTTCATTAAAACAGTTGTTTCGATATAGTAACAAGCTGGGCAAATAGAGGAAATGTGCTGGGTGTAATTTATTTACATTTTAATAAGACCTCAAATGAATGATACCACACAGGAAGCTCGTAGTGAGGTTAGGGAGAAATGGTGGCTGAAAAATGCCTTGAAGTTTGGAAGCTGTTAAGTATTACTTAATCAATAGTATTGCTTCTGAATTAAGACAGGATAACAGTTCCACAGGGATACAGGTATTGAGGTCTGTGACAAACAATATTCAATGCAGGCATTAAAATTTGAAGGGAGATATAAATTTTCCAAAATATAAATTTTTAAAGTTATAACTTAAAACATTTATTGAATGCTAAAGTTTAAAATAGATGGCCTTATGATGTAAAAACCTCATCAAAGCCCAAAGGATGGGACTCTTCTTCCTTAACATAGCAAAGCTAAATGCTAAAACTCCCTTTCAGTGGAGATGCTAACTTCATGTTAGCATTTGGATTTCTCCTACTTTGCATGTTAATTCTTTTGTGAATGATTCTATAAATCAGGGCAAGTTCTTTAATGAAATGAGAAATTCAGAAAGCAATGATTTTCAGCCTACAATTATAGTAGCCTGCACTATTCCTATTTCCAAACTCTGAGCAGGGTCACCTTAGTGTGAAACAAATTACCACTGGTAATATTTCAGAGATTAATGTGCATGACATTTGTCTATCCAGTGTTGTTCAAAAGATAATTAAAAAAATCTTACAAAAGTAAATACAATTTTTAAGCAAGTGAGGAAATAATGGTAAAGATATAATAATGATAGGAAAGGCATAAAAAGGCCAGGGTGAGGTTAATATACAAAAGGTATGTTGTGAGTTCTAATACATTTGCTTAAATACAGAACAAGAATATGACTGCATTTATGTTAGCCACTATAAAAAGTAAAAAATTTTATTAGGATGTGTTGTTTTTACATTTTTTCCTTATTTGTATCTTAACTACCAACTAGAAAATAAGCCCCTTGAAAGTACGTGATTTATGCTTTTTTTTGTACTGTAATTCATAATAACTAACAATGCTGAGTATAAAATTGATTCTCAATTGATATTTGTTGATTTGATTTGTGTGAAATATAAAGAATCTGGTCAAGAGGGTATAGTCTAAAAACATCAGATGTTCATTCATGCATACTGTATAAAAGAACAAAATAAAGAATTTTGAAAATAAAGTATAACACTAGATAGGAAAAACAGGATAGATTATTCTAAACTACTGATGCAATAAAATTAATACAAAAAAAACTTCAACTGAAAACAAATCAATATAAATGCATAATTAAATCTTACAGAAAATCCAGAAGACTCCCAGGGAAATGAAAACATAATAATGGCATTATAAAGTGATTTGCCCCAATATCACATATCATTTCTGTCATATTATATAAGAAGTGATAAAATATGACTAGAAATTCCAATTTCCTAATTGTATAGACTATAAACGACCTATATTATAGAGGTCTATGAATTTTCTGAGACATTATCAAGTCATATAGATGTTCTTGATTAGAATCTGAACATTGTTACTTCAGATGTAAAACCCATAATTTCAATCATAAACCATAATTTTAAATTTAGTAATTTTTAAAATTCACATTTTGACATGGTATACAATTAGGTAGCCTTCAGTGTTCTTAATAAAATCCTAACTGCAAAGTTTCTAGTAATGCAGGGAAAATTTAATAATGATAAATCGATTACTATAAATCCCTTGCTGAATTATCATGTTCCAAAATATCTTCTAATGTTTTTAAGGAAAGGGGCTATGCATCTGAATTCCAATGCCTAGTGAACAATTTCCAACACATAGTAAGTGCTGAACAAATGTGGATTTGAATAGATTTGAATTGAAGAAGACATCACAAGATAAGTCTATGGAGTTTGACAGTATCTGCCCCAAAAGGCATGTAATATACTTCAATACAGAAAAAGGGTTAGAAAATTTTTAAAGAATGTGTTGTTTTAGTTTTTTATTGGGGTGACATTTGTTAGTGAAATTACATACGTTTCATCTCACCTACATGTTGCGTTGGGTGCTCACCACCCAGACTCAGTTCTCCTTCCTTCGCCACGTATTTCCTTTACCTTCTTCTATTACTCGCTTCCCTGTTCCCCTCAGCTAACCACTAAACTGTTGTTCATGTCTATGACTTTTTGTGGTGAACACATAATGCAGAAATGTGTTATAAAATTGTATAATGTTATTAACCAACATTACCCTGATGAATTTAATTAAAAAGGAAATAAATTTGATTTTCTCATTTTTATTTCTGAAGCATATAATATTTTTCCTGAATTAAAAACCAAAGAAAATAAAGTCACTCTTGAGTAACACATTTGACCAATGTTCTTCTAGTGCTCTGATGGCCCTTCTTCTGCCACTTCTAGATAAAGTTTACTTATTTTGTTAGTAACTACTTTGGTACCATGTTCAGTAATCATCAGTCTGAGAATGCTTATTTGGCCCATTTAGCCAACACCAAAGAAGTCACCTTCAACCAGCTGTGACCAACATAATAAATAGTGCATTTGATTTTCACATTTCTTTTGCTTGGAACACCAACCATGCTGAGCACTCTGAAATTAACGATGGATGGGACTTGAATTTTTTTTACTGGTGCTGAAAAATTAGCTTCCAAAGTCAAGACACGCAACAACTTTCTAAATAAGTTTGCCGGCTCCATATTGTGTTTGAAGGCACACCCCCTCCAAATGTCTGCACTCACCATCTGCTACTCAACCGCAGAATAATGCGCTAAAGTCTGGTGTTGCTTGGCATACGCAAAGATAGTCAATGTCCAACTCCATTCAGACATGTGCACCATATCAGGAACCTTATGACACAGTCCCCAACATCAATGCAGCACTTTCAAGCCCCACTGCACATCAATCAAGAATGTATGACAGTCAAGCTGATAGACAAAATCTAAGCCAACCCTAAACACCTACTGTGCATGGATCTCTCCAGTTTGCCTGCAGCTCACGTTCTATTAAAATGATAGCTTTGGCCTAGTCTTCCATGCCAAAACAAGTCCATGGAGTCACTCTGGCAAGAAGAAGGGTCTATATCAATGTCAACAAACAAGTTTCTTGCTGCCGACCATACCATCTGTCCTCTTGCTTCCTACCTACCTTACTTTATGTGGACCTTGATGAATGGGATTCTAATAGTCCAAGATTCTAGTTTAGCCAGCCTTTGCAGATGGGGTCAACATGACTGCCCTCTGGCCAAAACACCCAAGGTAACATAGTGGAAGGGTTACCTGGAGAGTGCCTTTTTGCAAATTTGAGGTTAGAAATAAAGAAGACGAAGAAGTTCCTACCAGGTTTTGAGTTTGTAGTTTGTGAAAAAGGTGATGTGTTTCAGTGCCTAAATTGAAGATGATTTCCCTTTAAATTCTTTTAAAATGTTAAACATACTAAAAGATAAATTGCATTTCAATACTTTGGATAAGGAAAATAAAATGAATAAAGATAAGGTTGTTTTAAAGTATTTACAAGGTAGGTTTGAGAGAAAGACTTTAAGAAAATCTCAGCAATATGTAGAAATAAGCCTTTACAGTGCAATATTAATGTACAAGTAGAACATTTTACTCTGCATTAGATGCAAAATATTAGAAAATATTGCACATGCTAAATAGAGAATAATAGCTCTCAGACCTATGCTTCATAAGTTGTATAGTACTTAACAGACTTCATTTCATGGTCAAGTGGTAGAATTTGATATAATCTTAAATATCAGTAGTTTCTGGAGAAATCATTTTTTGCCTTTAAAAAAGACTATATAAAATATAATAAATCAATATTACTCTAAAAGTAGTAAATAAAAATATTTTTATGAAGATGTTGACAGACCTTTTATTTAGGTAATCAAAAAGACACTTTAGACTGAGCCTAATGACACATAAAACAAACAGTAAATTTTAGGAAATCCCACTGGTTCCAACCCAAATCATTTTAATATGACATAATCATATGACTTTATTTTTTTGTTCAAACTTTGCTGAATGTAGTTCTAGAATGGTCTCTGGACTCATGCAAAACAAAACAAATTCAAAACATAACATCATCTGAAACTCTAGGTCATTTAACTAACTAATAAATATAAGGGGGATCTCTACCACACAAATCAGATAATGAACATGAAAATACGTTAGAACATAAAGAACCATACACAGAATTATTCAGAGCATTTTTCACAGTGCTTTGTCAATAGTAAATGCTTATTAAATGTTTGTAGAATTGATTAGAATTTAATTGAAGAGGGAGGTATAATGAGACTTCTATAGTAGAATTCAGATCCTTTCAAGATCATGGGAAAAAGCTCAATCAAATTATATTACTAGATACATCAGTTGTCTTTGATGTTATAAATCAAGAAGAGTTTGTACTGTACGTACAGAAAAATTGTGCAGAATTCTCTTTGATGAAATTACAGTGGAATAAAAACATGATTATTTTTAATTTCTAAACATCTCTAAATTTTCTAGCACTCTTCATGGTCAAGTAAGATACTTCTATAGAAATCCTCCATAAAACCCAACTTACAATGTCCTGGCCTAATCATCTGGATAATCTCTTTGAGTTTTCCTAAAATATGCTCCCATCCCATTTTCTGTGGGAATTCTCCGACTGATTAACACAGAGAATGAGAATTTGGCCTGTACTCTATAGACACCATTGAAATGTGGCCACCTGAGGCATGTAGGGAGGGCATCCAGCTGGCACACCACATGTTGCCCTGGAGTAATGTACAATGAGAGGGATATTTTGGCTAAGAATACCTGGACAATCCTTACAAAGGCCCTGACTATGAAAAGGACTTCAGTATCATCATTGTCTCTTGAGTGTAATATGAGCCAGAGAAACTTCTGTTTCTAAGTTAATATATTTTACTAAAAAAAAGCTCTTAAAGAAAAAACAAAGAATGCTGGGACACTGATACTAGAATATGAGCACTGTTCCTATCACTGGGAGAAACTTTTTTGGGAAGCCCAAACATTTAAAAATTGATGCTAAAGCAAATTACGGAACTGACCATAAAGTAAAAGAGAGTAAAGTGGAAAACAAAGGATGTAAAACCACAGGATAAAAATTTATGTCTGTAGTATAGTTGTTGGGTACAATAAACAATTAAGATCATATACCATTCATTTAAGAAATATCTGGATGTCACCCCAATAAGTCTAACAATAAAAATGAATTAAAAAAAAAAAAAGAAATATCTGTTGATTTTACTTTGATTTCATGCAACTTTTGAGAAAGAAAAGCCATGCATTTGAACTTCAATGCCAATAAAACAATTTTGTCAATTTTGAATCTCTTTTTTTCAAAATACCACACGTGATTAGAACACACAATGCACTAGTATTTTTGCAATTTTTATTTTAAAACCCAAGTTGTTTATGTATTGCATAAGCACAAAAATCAGAATTTCAAAGCCAGCAATCATTTTTAAGGGTGAATTTTAAAATAAGCCCACTTGATTCTTTGTTAGATCAACTCTGGGTGCCAGGAACATTTTTGTAAAATTCCACTGGAGTAAATAGGGTAGCTGGGAAACGATCCTCAGAGTAAGAAAGAAGCATATGCATTATTTTCAAGTTTTGTTTAAAGTTTTCATTTTCTTACTGAAGGGTTCTGGTGATATTTACAACACAATATGAATATAAAACTTAAGGGATTTGTGATGTCACCAAATGCTGAGAAACAATTACAGCTGGGATTTACATTTGTGTTTATGTGTTATTTTGCCTATAGATTCCAAAAAGCAAGGAAGAGAAACTTTGATACAAAACATATCTTGGAACTGAAAGACATTTTCTATTTATCAGTATAACCAGCTGATAGTATTTCTAAGACAGAGTTTCACAGTAAGTGAAACAAACAAACAGAATGGTTTAAATATGCCACTTCAGCCACTGGAGCTGTCATTCAAGAAGCTTTTTTTATATCATTAATTCAATGCCACACAAATGGGAAACCTTACTTTTCAATAAATTTTGGTGACAACTTGTTTACACAAAGGAAACCAATGGGAACCTTTAATTTGTCATCATATATGTCTGGTTGAACTTTCTTAAAATACTACATTGTGGGCTTAATTTATACCTTTTTTCCCCCAAAAAAAGAAAATTTCAGTGATCACAGTGTTTTTAAGACTCTGAGTCCCCATTCATGTCAGAGAAGCTAAGAGAGAGAGAGGGTATTGCCGAGGATCATACTGCAAGTCCAGCCACATACTCAGTGCAGTCACTTGGAATCCTAATAAAACCATAAAAATTACCATTTTACCCTTTTTCCATTAACTTGTCATTTTACTTAATTCAAAATATTATGCTGATAAGTTTTATTGTTGGCTAAAGTAAATGAAAATTTTTATTAATTACTTTTTTTTCACTTGTACCCAATAGGGTTTGGCTTATAGCTTGCCTTTTTCAACGGGAATGTAGGGACTTCACCATCCTTAACACCCTGATGGCTGTTTAATTCCTAAGAGGCTAGTTAATACTGAGATTGAAGTTGGCCCCTCTTCCATCTTTATTGACAGAACTCCAAGTGCCAAAAGGCAGCGCTGCTGGTTGCCGATCATCATATCTAAATATTGATTCTTCTAAAGGTTGAATGTTGATACTTTCTTCATTTTAGAATTACAGGTGGAAAGTCACTTCTCTTTGATATAAACTGCATGCAATAAAGAAGGAGGCAGTCCTACACAATAAATACGTAGGGAATGGTTTTCTACCTCTGCATGCTGCAGAAAATCCCACTGAGTTAAGTAGGGTTCTACCAAGGCCACTTAAACATATTAGCCTATTATGCTCCACATTTCTTTATTGTTCTCAAAAAGCTAATGAAACGTTCCAGTGTAATGTTTATGCTGGAGTACTTTTAAAGGCATTTTGGAAATGATGTTTCTCTCATAACTCCAGAAGGGGGTTCCAATTCCTAGAAGGATTTAGTAGACCATGCAGAGATCGTGCAGTCTCATTACTCAGACTGTTTAGCTGCATAGCCGGAGAAGAAAATCCTTAAGATAATTGCTTAAGAGTTGCAGTATGGGCTTTAACACCAATGTAAAGTGACAAGAATTATAAAACTGGCCATGGCATTCTGTACTGATGAATAAACAGATTTAAAACACTGTATGTTTTCTATTTGTAGATAACCCTGATTTAAATTATCAATCTAGGAGTTCCCTGGTGGTGTAGTGGCTAGGTTTCGGCGCTGTCAACGCTGAGGCCTGGGTTCGATTCCCAGTCAGGGAACTATCCACAGAAAAATAAAATAAAAAATAAATAAATTATCAATCTATTGGTTCAGGGTATCATTGTAAAATTAAACATTCAACCATTTCTTCAGGTTCAATTATTTTTAGGAAAATAAGGATATATGATATTCTGGCATTGAAACTTGGTTAGTATGTAGAATAAAACTCAACCAGTTATTTTCATTGTTGGAATGCCAGTTTCTTCATCTGCAAGATCAAGGAATCAGGTTTGTTGATACCTATCATCACCTCTGGTTCTAATATTTGCTGTGTTAATGGCTTTAAGTACCAACATTGGGTGTTGAGAAATAGCTAAGTGGGCAAAGAACAGAGACCAAATTTCATTAAATTACTAACTTTCCAGCCAAACTGAAGTTATAGAATTGTGCCTTGCGTTGCCATAAGGAACCACCTCACCTGCTAAAAATCATCATCAATACAAACAAAAGTTGAACATTAAGGTGACATATGGTAATACTAAAGCTAAAGCTAAAACTAAGAATATAATAATGAATTGAGAAGTAAATTATGAACTTCTATGGAGCTAATATGTGACAGGCCTTTACAAATGGCAATTTCTGATACAATCATTCTCAATTAAAAATGAAAACTTGGAGAGACCTTGGAGTTTTTTGTTTTTATGTTTCCAGAAATCAGACTATAACCCTAAAAACGTATTTAATGTAGTACATAGTTCTGACCTCTACTGGATAATCCTTGTTTTTGTTCTTGTTTTTTGTGTGTTTTTTTTAAATTAGACATTAACCTTCAATACAGACAATGCACTTAATTGATGCCAGCTATGTTTCACATGCTTTATCTACATTTATTCATGTAATCCCTCCAACAACACGAGCAGGTAAGTACTGTTAGAACACAGAATCAGAGGGGGGATTATCAGTAATGCTAGAATATTTAAATGACTTATGCCCCCCCCCATTTTTTTCAGTGTGCAAAGTTTACACAGTGTGACACACTGTGTTAAGAATAAAACATGACTCATATCAAATGATTTTATCTTTGTACTATACCGAATAGCAAGCACAAGAGTAATGTATTCCACCATACATGAAAGTAGAGATAGAAAAGAGATGAAATCGGAAGGCATGAACTTCTTTCTCGCTGTAAGTGTGAAGACATATCCATAAATTATTGGAGGTATAAAAACCAATAACCAATGGAAGTGAAACTGTTTGAAATTACATTTCAAGCTCTTTAATAAGTGGATTCTTGCAGCAAAATGAACCCTGAAAGGGGAACGAGGGACCTGTATTATTATTCTGAAACTGCCACTATCCAATTGTGTCATCTTGGGCAATTGACGTTTAGGTTACCAGTATTTTTTCCTTAAATGGGGAAATTTAGATATCAAAAGTTCCTTCCAATAATAGCATTCTATAACAAGCTACCTACAAAATCAAGCAATGATTTACTTTGTTTCATTTATTATGTAACAGTCACTAATCTAAAAGAGCGGCATCACACTCATAGCTTTAACTAATTTACAGCGAAGATCAGGCCTGCAGCTCTCTAACTGCAGCTCTGATATAACAAGGTGCTATCTTGAACATTGTGGAACATGTCATTTCATTTCATTCTGCTCAAGGTTTAAGTGAAAATATGTCTTTGCAGTAATCAGATAATATAAAAACTCAGAAGTGCATAAACACTAGGACTTAATCTTCTTTACCCCTCCTATAATTTTTTACCTCTATTTAAAATCTGAGGTTTCTCATCTTGACCTCTAATATTGCCAAGGACTAAAAAAGTCCATCAATGTAGTGTACCTGAGCCAAGGGGGAAAGGCATGAGAAAGGTGGAGGGAGTGACAGGAGTACTATAATTTAGAAACACATTTCTCATGCTTCCCACTACTTCTTTAGTTATATTAGTTCCAGGAACTACTATACACATGACTATAGTAGAAGTCTTATGTGGCAGGCTGGTATTATAAGTAAAAACAAAGAATTATGGAAATGATGAAATCTCAGGTCCTAGCATTTAAGAATTTTTGCCACCAGAAAACCTTGACAAGCATACCACCTTCTCTGTGATCTGGAAATTGTTTGAAGATAAAGCCAGATATTAAAAATCCAGCTTCTATATTTTCGGTGACCAAAGGTCATTTGAAAGCCAGAGTCAAGGTCAAGAGCAAGCCCTAAGGCCTACTTCAGAAATTTCACTAGAGGGTGCTCTTGGGCTTTTATGAGTTGTCAATTCTCCAAAAAAAAAAAAAAAAAAAAAAAAAAAAAAGAAAAGAAAAGAAAAGAAAAGAAAACCAAGTATTGCTCAGAAAAGACATTGTGCTTTGGCATAAGCTGGGCTCCATCATGGAATCCATAGCCAACACTCCAACACAGGTGTAAGGGTAACTTAAGCCTACCTGAGGCCTTGCTCTTATTTTCCTTCATAATTGCCTTGTTTCTACTGGTAGCACACTTGTAGGCTTCACAAATATAAGACCCACAAGAGGTCTCAGAGGTTTCCAAAATTCTACACTCTAAACAACAAAAATTTCCAGAGATATCAAAGTGAGATTAAATGGGTTTAATGAATGACGCTATGTTTGCACATATATTTTAATCTTGTAATAAATAGGTTTATAATTTATATAGTATCTACTGAAAGAATTTCCATTATTCTATAGGACCTATAGTGGTAATCTTATTGTCAAATAGAATGGATTTTAAGCTATTATTTCTATATTCATTATTCATATTTTTAATGATAATAAATATGGAGCACTGAATAAATACTCAATAATTATTTTGGGATCCTTCATTGTAGTATATATAGAAACTTCTACACTAAGTTTCTGATACAATAACATATAATTAAATCTTGATCTCTACTACATAAATTAGAAATTTTTTTCTATGACTGTAATTTCACCTTTCTGGAATTTATATTAAATGACTTATCTAATTATTCCTGATATTACCTCCTTCCTATGTGTTTCCAGTTTGCTATATTCTTAATAGAAAACAGAACATCAATATTTTGTTATGTGATTAACTCCTTAATGTTTATTTTTAACTTATTAGAAAAACTGAGGAGGTTTTATGTTTTCCTACATATTTAAAAATTGGCAATGGCATATAACCATACATAGCAATGTTCTTAAGAATCAAAATAAAACACTTAAGTAATAGCCCTTCGAAAGATGACTGAATAAAGAATATGTGGTACATATACACAATGGAATATTACTCGGCCATAAGAAATGATGAAATACTGACATGTGTGACAGCACAGATGGATCTTGAGATTATCATGCTAAGCAAAACAAGTCAGACAGAAAAAGTTGAGAACCATATGATTTCACTCATACGTAAGATATAAAACTGAAAACAACAAACAAACAAAAACTCATAGATACAGAAAACAGTTGAGTGGTTACTTGTGGGGAAGGCAGTGGGGAGAGGTAGAAGAATGTAAAGGAGGTCAAATATATGGTGACAGAAGATTTGACTTTGGGTGGTGAACACACAATGCAATATATAGCTTATGTATTACAGAATTGTAACCTCTATCATTTTACTAACCAATGTCACTGCCAATCATTTTAATTTTTTTCCAATCATTTTAATTTAAAAATAAACTAAAGATAAAGTAAAATTCTTCTTCGCCTTCAGAATGTAAAAAGTCTTCTGAACCACTGATGTCCTCTGTATTATGCCTAGCATCACGGTGACCTTTTCATCACACATACTTGCAATTTTGATGGCTTTAGCATCTTTTGGGGTGACAGGATAATTCTGAAAAATAATTGTGGAATACTAAGGCTTTGTCTGCAATTCCAGTTTGGTTAAATTTAACGTTTCATTATTCCTTAGGTGAATTAAGTTTACCAGTTTTTCTCAAAAATCAGCTTGAAGCTTTTGACAGTAAGAAATTCAGGGCTAAATAGTAGCCCTTTATAATGCATGAATCTGTATAAAAATGTATTTTAAATTATCCTTTGATAAAAGATAAGCCAGTGTCGTTTATGAATTCCAGCTCCTTTCAACATCCTGCATATATTGCAACCAGCACAAAAAGTTGGGAAAATCTGAAGTGGATTCAAGCTCTTATAAAGTGGTCAACTGAGCTCTTAAGGGGCTGTCTTTGAGAAGCACCAGATAGTTTAAGCATGCACATCTGATGCATGTTATTCCCCCATTCAACCTGCTGGTGACTGCACCAGCATATATTCCAAGTGTACTTCATGTAAGTTGATTATAAATAAGCTTAAAGTACTCTATAAAGAATTGGCAAAATTCCCATGGATACTGTGAAAATAAAGGGAATCAATAAAAAGATATAATTATTTTAGCCCTAGATGTAATTAATTTGTGAGTGAGGTAATTTTCTCTCAAATACATTCAAGTTCCTCCAAACATAGGTCAATGTTTGCTGGCTGAAGGGATAAAAGACCTATTTGGTTTCAGTTTGCCCACATTCTATTTACTTCTATATGGTAGTAAAATAAAATGTCATATAAATCTTCACATCTGCAAAAGAGGGTTCAAGCTGAGGCAGAGTGACAACTATTGTTGATTGGAAATAAATCCTCTTAATTATTCATAAATGTTCGTTCTTTGATTTCCTGATCTATTCTTTCTATTGGAAAGAAAGAAAGAAAATAGTTTACTTTGTTTTATGAATCAAATACACTAAAAATGTTTAGACTTACATATAGAATTATAACCTAAATAGTTTACAATTAGGACACTCAGAAAAAGTAAGTGGCATCGTATCTCATGCCACACAGTTAGTACACGGTAGGTCTTATTCATAGTTCCTAACCCAGTGTTCTTTTCTGTTGCACAACTTTCCAATGCCATTTGGTTTTTCCTGAATAACCTATATATCATGCCATAATTTCATGTTCACTTCCACTGAAATTTCAGAGAAAGAGAGATATAAGGAATATTACTCTTAAATATTCAACTCTTCAATGCAGGCAATGTTCCTATGTGCAATGGTCTTATGGTTGACTGCTTGCATGCTTATAAAAGTGTATGCATCACAAAGCGCAATTAATGTTCACCCTGACTGCCATGCCCTTGTATGTTTCAGCAGTTACCCAGCCTATGCCATTCTGAATCCAAGAGGCACCCTGTATTTCTCTGACAGTCAGCCCAGCATGAAAATACTGCCTACCTTGTGGGAATAAGAGTGCAGGTGTACTCTGCTTTAAGAAGACTCAATAAGCCAAATTCTGAACTTAGCAAACAGATAAATTAGGGAGTGATTATTCACATTATAAAAGGATTCACCACAGGATACTTTTAAATCATAAGCTGCTCTACTGCATTTTAAATAAGTTCATTTACAAAGCTTCCTTTATAAGTACTTTTCACAACCCAGAGTCCATGGTCTCTTATCCAAAGGCAGTGAAAGACTGGTGGGTATAAAGTCCTACCACTTATTCCCTGCTAAGCCCAGCTTCCTGTCCCATAGGAATGAGTAATTAGCACTGCAGTTCATTTTTGAAAAATTAATGAATCTCTCACTCCTGAAAAAATTAGTATCTTCTGAGCACTTACTATGTGCCTGGCACAGTGTTAAGCATTTTGCATAATGACCTTATTTATTCCTCTTCACCATAACTCTAGGAGATTAATACAATTATACCAATTTCAGAAGAAACTGGGCTCAGAGAAGTTAGAATTAAGTAACTTGACTAACCCTAGTTCATGCAGCTAATAAATGATGGTGCCAGAATTCAAAACCAGATCTGTCTAGAGCTGTCCTTACATGCCTTACAATACTGTTTGAGATGAAATTTAATATCATCCCTTACCTCTCACCTAACTAAGCATGCTTTTTTTTTTTTTTTTTGCTTTTCGGTATGTGGGTAGCTCCCTGACTGGGAATCGAACCCAGGCCGCAGCGCTGACAGCGCCAACGCCGAAGCCTTAAGCCACTACACCATCAGGGAACTAAGCATGCTTATACTCTAATGTACTATCCCAAAGCAGCAATCCTGTCCCCAGCAAAAGGGACCAACCATGCAACCTGTATACACAGAGACAGGGAACTCACCAACAAGGTTGCCTAATTTGACTACTGCATCGCTGTATTTATTAAGCCAGAACCTATCTCCTTATAACTCCCATCCATTGGTCCCAGCTTTGCTCTACAGTCATTGAAAACAATCACAACACCATTTCCCCATAGCTTTCATATTTCTCTTACTGTTTCTTCTTTCCTAGGTGAAATTCTCCAGTACTTTCAACCTTTTGTTTTAGATAATAGGTATGTCATTTACGTACATATATTTTATTCTTTTTTGAAACTGGTTCTTCCGAATCACTGAGAACTTATTCATGCCATTTCTAAGCAGTTACATAATTAACAAATGTTTGAGGGGCTACATAGCATATTGGTTAAGCTCTGGAACCCAGACTGCCTGGGTTCAAATCCAAGCTTTACCACTTAATGGATCTGTTTCCTGGGTGGATTTACTTAATAACCTGTGCTTTAATTTCTTCTTCATTACGTAATGAAGACAGCAACAGTACCTACATCATTTATAAGGATCTTAGGAAGATTTAAAAGACAAACTGTAAGTGGAACAATTAGGTCCTGCCTACCAGGTAGTAAATGCTAAAAGTGTCTCCCATTATTACTGATGATACACAAGTAGATGAATACTTAACTGCCTAGAAAAAAAAGACCTATATCATTCTGTATGACTGACTTCATTGTCCAGATATAAAGAAATCAAACTCTACTAGAAAAAAGCACTCAACTGGAGACCTACTTCTAGTCTCAGCTCCCTGATACCTGCTTCTAGTTCCGCACATCCAAATTTAGAGATCTTGAACTAGTCATTTTTATGTGCCTCAAATGTTACACAGAGGAACCGGACTATACTTCTACTTCTAAAATGATACGATTTGATTCTAGGATTCTAGGATTCTATGATCCTTCTCTCCCAGATCCTGCTTAAAATTTATTACTGATTATGTTTGAAGACTACCATAAAAATACTAACTTTTTATCTGAACATTTGTATTAATCTGTTGAGATTTTAAGCAGCTTAACTGCATTATTTCCATGAAAGAGAATAAGCCTCTTAGATTCTATAGATGGTTCTCTGGGAAAATGAAAGATGCTATAATTGCATAGGATGATATTTTGTGTTACTTCTGAGGTAATAAGCCAGAGCCCTGTTCTGCCAGGTCAGCAGAATCCTGCCCTCTTTCTGCTCTACTTGGTCCAGTCCATTCTCAGTCACCTTGTTAAAGCAGCCATTTGGATGAACACAAATACCAGATTTGGATGGAATGCCAGGATGGTACAACAATCGCCAAGTGTTCTGTTCCACAAAAGTGCATCCAGGCTGGACTACTATATCTCTACCAAAAATCACCTCATTTTATGATATATATGGATAATTTTTAGCAAATTTTATTATGGCTGAATGTGCCAGTGTTACTCACTAGATAAAATAAAGGCATGGTGAGTGGTGTCAACATCAAAGCAACTATCTTCAAAGAGTATGACAATTTCTTCTAACGAAGCAAATTCCACAAGGGGGCAAAGGAACATCCACCCCAAATTCACTAATGACATAATCTTTGACACTTTACAATAAGCATAATGATTTTTTTATAAATAAAAATAACCTCATTGTATTTCTAAAAGCTTTGAAACATTATCTTTTCTATTTCTAAAATTCTCTATGTCAAAAGTCAACATCTAAGTTTAATTAAGTGTTCTTAATTGCATGAACAGTTACAATGTTTCAGATCTTGGATACTAAATCTGTGCTTTGAATAAACCTCCCCTCTTTCACTTAGATGTGAGCCTTCCCATTTCTATGTAAAAAACTGATGAATATATTAGGCCAGTGTTCTGTTTTTCATAATTGACTTAGAGCATCTGTCTGAGCAGGTGGAAAGGTGACAACTTATTTCAGGATATCTACAATTTCATAAAACAAACATGGCCTTTAAATAATTTTGCTTAAATGTTTAAATCTCATTTTATCCATAACCCTTGAATTATGAAGAGAGGTTTGATACTAAAGTAAAGATTTGAATAAAAGAGATATGAGCTTTATATTCTGAAAGATAGAAAAATCAAAGAAATAAAATTAGAAATTTTGAAATTTCAGGTTTTATTTCTTTCTATACATAAGAAAATAGTCTGGCTCATATACTGCCTTACTGAAAAAAATCATTTTAATATTACTCAGATTATCTGATACTGACATTGCTATACCAGCTTTGTTTTTGGTTAATGTTTGCATGATAACTCTGGTTGTGTTATAGCAAAATGCTCAGCAGAAACAGTCATTTTTACATATATTACATTACATATGCACAGAGTCATCCCTTAATATGCAACACTGTTGCTTTTGAGAAACAGAATTTATACACTATTCATTAACAGGATTAAGTCAACATTATCATAGCATTTTTAAGCTTCCATAATAACTATTATTTCATAGAATAGTATGAGAACCTTATAGAGAGGTAAGCCCATTTTACAAGTTAAAAAAAATAATAAGGCACAAAAAGGTTAAAATCAGTTGCATAAGGTCAACAGCTAGCAAATGGAATTAAACCATAATGTAAGCTTAGACCTTCTGTATTGGAACCTCAGTGCTTTCTATTATTACCAAAGCAACCTCTCTAATGTACACATTAGACTACACTGACATACTAAGGATAAAGGAAACCCATTATCCCAATAACATACATGTACATTATTGCCCTTGAAAATATAGAAAGCTACTAAAAACACCACCTCATCAGAGTTTGGTAATACCTACCAAACATTTAAAACCTCAACTACCATTGTAAAGTATTTTAATTTTTGAAAAGTTAAAGAATAATTGTGCCAAAGTTGCATCCCTCCAAATTTGTTAACCCTTAGAAATTTAAAATGAATTTCTATGTCCTGACTTACAACCCCTCAAGAAGGAAACTTATAACAAAACCAGAGGCATGCACTTACAACAGTGCCTATGATATCATGGGTATACAAATTTGCCCTATTCTAACAGGACACAAAGAAGACTGGAATTCAGCCATTATCAAAGATGTAATAATAAACTTCGGCTGCTGTGTCAGTCTCTCAGCCTCAGATTTACATTCCCACTGTCAGCAAGAGTTAAACATTTTTTAAGAGTAAAAATTCAACATTTATATTACCAACAGAATGTGTTTTCATTGCACTGGTGCTAAAATATCTGATTCTTTTAAGACTTTGCTCTCTTCTCTCTCTTTGGCCCATCTCTCAGTTCCTTGACTCCAAACCCTGCCCCTTCTTCACACTTGTTCTCTCCCTGAGGCTTCAGGGAAGAGGACTGAAACTGCCTAAGTGCCTGGGCCTTCCCACTTCTGAGATTAAACCCAGACCCATCCATGGCATGGGTCCCATTCTTTGTCTGGAGCCAGCGTCTGATTGAGTCAGATATGGAGTTGTTACCAAATTGAACAGCATGCCTAGATTTTTTACTATTGGCATAAAAAAATGTATGATATTTGTATATTTGTATAAAAATGTCCGTTTAATAAAATCTCCCCCTCCAAAATAATCTCATATTTTCATCTTATTTTCTCATTCCATTCTTAAAGCCACAGTGCAAGGAAAATTGTTATGGTCATGCCAAAATATTCTTTCCACTTCCAGTTAAAATCTGGTTGGGACAATTTTAAGTAATAATTATTGGTTTATACTTAAGGAGCTAGTTATTGTTTACCTATAAGTTATCACTTGGACTAATGTGGGTCCTTGGAGTGGTACCCAAGGCTTACATCATTGGTATTAAGTTGTATGTGTCAGGAGCGTTTTTTGTAAAGCTAACTTTCTCTCAATACTGTTTTATCCCCATGGTAGTAAGCAAAGTGTAAGGGTTCTTTTTCCTCAAAATAAGGCTTATAGTGTTGACCAGGGCATTGAAATGTATCTTTACAATTCTTAACTTGAAGTCCCAGAAATGGCTTTTATAGATTTAGATATTTTTTGTCATAAAGTATTCTATTTATTCCTCAGCAGCTGGTGTCAAAAAAGTTGTTGTTATGGTTTTTTTTTTAATTCCTTTTAAATAAATAAAATCTGTTTTCATATTGTGTAAAATTAGTTTTGCCTGCTGTGAGTTTGTGGCATTATGAAGTGATCATTTCTTCCTATGAATTATTTAAAGTGAGGATATCAAAATCTGACAGAACAATACAATGTACTATATAATACAATTTAATTTTATAATACACCAGCTCATAGTACTATCTCCCAAAGCAGAGCAGTCACAATACATTGGCTCAGAATTAGCCGATCAAGTCTATGCCCCTCAGTTTCATATTTTAGGATCTGAGACTCAATTTTAAATTTTCCAGTGGGCTAAGAGGATCATTTCCATATTTGGCAGCAAGATATTTTTGCTCATGCAGGCCACTGATGTTCAACTAGTCTAAATAATAGTTACTTCTTTTTTAAATTCTTTAAGACATTAATTTTGACTGTTGTTCACCCTGTCATTACACAATGCTGCTGTGCGAATCATTAGCATTTTCTCTGCAGTTTTCTGATCACTTAGTCTCATGAGACAAATGCATTTATGTAACCATAATTATTCTCACTACCTATGCTCACTATAGAGTTTGCAAAGGAAGGGAAACAATGATCCACTCAAATTCTCCACTGCACTCAGAGAACTTACAACGGAGCTGCTACAGATTTTAAGGTGAGTGGGGTGTTATGAATGAATGACTAATGAATATAAGAAGGTATGATTAGAAGCTATAACAAAGTCCAAATCAAGGAGAGAGCAAAGGTTACCTTGTGTTTGATATTTATGTTATAATAAAGGATAAGCAAAACACTGCACTGATTTTTCTCTCAGTGCATTTTGCAGGATTCTCAAAGAGAACTCATGTTTGATTAACTCACCATATTGAAAGGAGGGAGTCAATGCATGCTACCTAAGTATCCAAGTAGCCTCTGACAGAATTCTATCACACAGATTAAGAGAAATGAATAAATAAAAACTCAGGAGGAAATGAGATACTATGGGATATTTAAGGGGGTTTAGCCAAAGCAAAAACTGGCTCAAAGCACAGAATAGAGATGAGTGGGCTCTTCTCTTGATAGTTCTACATACTGCAGACCGATACAACACACCCAGAACAGAACTCCTGATTCCCTATCACCCATGTCACCACCTCCACCTCCAATCAAACCGCACTCCATCCACCCAGTGGATTAGGCCAAACATTGGGAGCCTCGGGATTCCTTTTGGCTTACCCAACACATCTAATCCATCAATAATTACTGGTAACCCCAAAAGTATATTCCAAACCCAGCCATTTCTTACCATCTCTGCTATCACCAACCTAAATCACAGTTATCTCTTATTCAGTCTCCTAATGGCTTTCCCTGCTCTATTCTTGTCTCTTACAATCCATGTGCTAAACACAAACAAGAGTAGTCTTGAAATACAAGACAGATCATGTCACTCCCTTGCACAGTAACTACTATGTACATACATTGCAGTAAGAATGAAATTCAAATTCAAAACCATAACCAGTAAGTCCCTCCATTATCTTTTCCTGCCCACCTCTCTGATCTCATCTCCTACCACTCTTCCCTTGTTCACTGTGCTTTTGCCTCTGTGGCCCAGTCTGTTCCTCAAATTAAGCCAAGCTTATTCCTAATGTCCCTCCTGTGGCTATTCCCTCTGCTTGTACTGTCCTGTGTTTACATCTTCACGTGATGGTTCTTTCTCATTACTCTCATCTGAAAACATTACCTTCACAGAAAGTTCTTTCTTTCCCTGATCATGGTACCCAAAGCATCCCCAATTTATTTTCCTCTTAGAATAAATGTCTTCCTCATTAAATTGTGTGTGTATGTGTATGTATTATCTATGAGTCTAAGTTCTAAAAGAGTGAAGTTCTTAGCTGTATTGCTATATTACCTATTATTGTTTAACAACTTACCCGAAACTTTGTAGCTTAATAAAACAAAAACTTACTGTCTCATAGTTTCTGAATGTCAGAAATCTGGGTGCAGCATAGGTAGGTGCCTTTGAGTCAAAGTTCCTCATGAGGTTGTGATCAACCTGCCAGGCAGGGCTGTGGTTTCATCTGAAGTTTCCACTGCAATGGAGAATTCACTTTCAAATTCATTCACTTGGATGTTGGCAGGACTTGATACATTGCCAAATGGGGTTTTCTACATGGCTGTCTCATGACAAGGCATTCAGTTTGCCCCAGAGAAAGTAACCCTAGAGTGAGTGAGACAGGCATCCAAGGTGAAAGCCAAAGTCCTTTTTAATTTAATCTTGGAAGGGACAGTCCATCACTTTTGCCCCTTTTATGTGGGTCACTAGGTCCAGTAAATACTAAAGGAGATGAAAATACACAAGGAGGTGGGATACAGGGGTGCAGAGATCTTCTTAGAAGCCCCCATTGCTCACCACTATACTCTCAGTGTACAGAATAATTTCTGTAATTTAGTGAACAAATGAATAAAAAATGAGCTGCCCATGGATTAGTACTGGAATTTATCCTAACTCAACACTTTGCCAGTGATCAAGAAATAATAAGCAGTGAATAAAATCTCACACAAATTAGTGACATTCAAACCAAAGAGAACCAGCAGAAAGATGAGGTGTGTGAGTAAGCAAAATGTAGCAGTACAGCCTCAGTTTCTTCATCTGTGAACTACAGAAAGTAGTTGTACCAGGTTACTGGAGATTTAACAAGGTAGTCTTTATGGAATGTTTAATACAGGACCTCACAAACCAATGGCATTGAATAAATGTGAGTTATTATTCTTACGAGGTAAATGCAAGGAGTAACTTTGGGGAAAATAAAACAAATTGTATTTTTTTAAATGATGGTATTTGAAATAACAGATACAACTCAAAAAAAAAATCTATAAATCACTTTGAACTATTCACTAATACGATAAACTTAAGAGGAACCTGTAGCCAAAAAGACGAGTAAAATGGTGGGACTCATCTAGTGCATAATGATGCATTTCTAGCCTTTACAATCCATGAAAGCTTAAAAGGAGAGGAGTGTACACAGCTTTAGAACTGAAAAATCCACAGTATGACAGGGGTTACAGTTTCTGAAGAGTTAAAGGAAAAACACTGAACCCTGATCTATGTTACACAATGGGGTTTGGAAGTTAAAGAGAGGGTAAGTACAGAAGTCTTCAGGAATCCTAGAATACTAACACTAGAGGACAAACCTCAAGTCTGTACAAGTACAAACAGCATCAGAGAATGAAACACTCTTCTGTATTTTAAACAATGCCTACCTTGAAAGGTAGCAATGATTAAGAGATTAAGTAAATAGTTGGAGAAATTTATAGAAGATATACCAACACAGACTATAACGGTATAGAGATTTAAGTTGGCACTGGGGAAAAAAAAACAGATGTCTTTCAACTTATTTACTGATGAGGTCTCCATTTGCAGCCAAATAGGCAGAATAGGTCACAGCCTTAGTAAAGCCACTCCAAAAGTGTGAGTGGCATCCCTGTGAAATATAATCATTCATGTCTTACTAGTGACAAGAGAGACCCTCACTGTTCTAGTGCTGGTGCTGATGGAGAATTCACATTAACTAGCCATGTGCAAATCAATCAATCAATCATCTCAATCCGTTTCCCTCTCTCTCTCCATACATATGAGTATATATAAAGTGAAGGTAAACTTTCTACACTTTGACTACTAAATACACCAACAATATTATCTCCTGTTTTGAGAGTAAAATAGTTCCTGCAGTACCCAGTGTAGTGGGCTGAATGATGGCTCCCCAAAAGATATGCCCACACCTTAATCCCCAGAACTTGTGAATGTGATGTTATTTGGAAAAACGGTCTTTGCAGATCTAACTACCCAGAACTAACATGCTAACATACCCAGTACAAGTAATTATTTCACAGAGAGGTAATGGAATGTAGTAGAAAGAATATTTAAGCAAGATAGATTCAAATTTAAACCGGGGCTTTCTCTCTATACAAACTGTGTGATATTAAAAAACCAAGTTATTTCATATCTCTGCCCTTCAGGTTCTTCATTAGTAAAATGATGCCAAGTTCTTAGTGTAGGATCACTGTGGGATATGGAGATAAGTAAAATACCTCACTCACTATAAGCATTCCAACAGCAGAATATTATTATGTTCAATATTCAATACTTGATTAACTTATTTAACAATAAATTCAAAAGTGTGCCATATATCTACAAAAGTTAAAAACTATTGTTTTCCTTGAGAATCAACATTTTAGCAAGGTATTAATTGGAGCATAAGGGATTGATTAATGTGAAAATTGGTTGTGTAATACCAAATGTTTCAACAAACTTTTATTGCAAACTAACTATTCATGCCATAGTAAGCAACCATCTCGGTTGTCAGTGGCACCACAGTGTGACCAGAATCCTCTACTGTCTCACCTTTAATATCCTCCTTAGTTTCTCATAGACAAATAATGGAAAAGCAATACCAGAGTATTACTAAAAAATATTTGCATCTTGCTTGCTTAAGACAGACTGCTAGATATAGAGGCAAAGACAGTCACAATAGAATTTTCCTAAATCTTCATCTAAGAAAACTGACAACAGCATAATAATCTCTAGAACAAAGTTGTCAGATTCATACCAATTGTGGACATCTTCGATTATCCCTCACATGAAAAACATAATAATATAAGTTTTAACTATCATTTTCCTAGTAGGAAAACATAGGAATCATGCACTTCAAGTATTTCACATTCTGGAATAACTCCTTAATAGCAAAAAATTGAGACCCTAGTACAAGTATTTAAAATACATATGAAGTTGGACAACTTTATTTCAGGAACTCATCCTAGAAAAAATTGCTACATAGCTCATTGCAGAATATCATTACGGTCACCTCAAAGTATTCCCCTGGGAAGCTATGCACCAACGCCAGCACCTAGTCCATCCTTTAAATCAATTTTGGAACTCTTTTTCTGGAATGACCACCTTACCGCGTTGTTTGTACAGTGCTGGCAAGGTAAGCACACAGTGGGAAATTCACAGACTTAATTGTCAGATGTGGGGCATGACGACAGCTCTGATGGCCATTCCAGAAAAAGAGTTCCGAAATTGCTCTGAAGGGTGGACTGGGTACTGGCGTCGGTGCACAGCTTCCCAGGGGGAGTACTTCAAACGTGACCACGGTGATATTCAGCAATGAGGCATGTAGCACATTTTCTAGGATGAGTTCATGAAATTAATTGTCCCACTTCGCACAACAAAAGTAAAATAAATTTTCAAGACCTGCTGCTTCTTACTTTTCTAATAACAAATTGGGCAAATATTACAAGAAAAAAAAAGAAAATATATAATATATTAGCTATAATATCATTTGTGGCTGTTGAAATGTATTTATTTATTCATTCCCTCATTCACTCACTCAGTAAATACTTATTAAATGCCTAGTCAGTACCACACATTGTATTAAGTCTTAGAAAGTCAGCCTTGAATGAGATACACCATTCCCTATCTTAAAGTAGATTTAGGCAAAACAATCAGTAAAAATAAGGCACACACTTTAGAAATATAATGTAAGGCAATTCTAATCAGTCAGGGAATTAAGAAAGGCAACCAGAGCTTTAAGTTGAGGCTTGCTATTTCATTGTTATCAGCAGAAAGGGAGAAAAGGGAGAAATGGTGAGGTATTTCAAACAAAGAGGAGGGCCTATGCAAAGACCAGGAATGAGAGAGAGTGTGGTGCTCTCAAGGCACAAAAAGCAGCTCAGTATGACTGGAGCCTAGAACACTAGGGAAAAGTGATAGGAATCAGGTTAGAAGAAGAGACAAGGGCCAGGTTTTAAGATTAATATTAAGGAGAACAGGAGAATGTTGCAATAATTAGGTGAGATAGGATGGTACCATTAGACTATGGTAGCTTTGCTATGGAGAAGAGTGAATAGATTTAAACATATTCAGGAGGAAGGTCAAAAGAATCAGGAAACTGAATGAATGTATGACAGTAGGGAATATGAATGAGGTAAGGATAATGCCAGGTTTATAATGTTGGCAATTATGTGGCAACATGGGAGGTAAGAACATGTTTGGAGAAATCGTGAGTTTAGGTTGGGACATACTGAGTTTGGGATGTTTATGGCTCAATCAAGAAAAGAAGTCTGGAAGGCAGTTCTCAGAGATAAGTCTGAGCTGAAAAAAATGTAGTGGTAATCCATATGACAGTGCTAATCAAAGCTGTGGGAGTCAGTGAGGTCAGCCCGGAGAACCGTCCACAGTAGAGCTAAGAGAGTCCCGAGAGTATTAAGTTTTAATATTGCAAAGTTAGAAAGTAAGACTGCCTTTATGGGACTGTGTAACCCCCTTCACAGCAAACCCTTCCCTTTTTTATAGCAATTCAACACCTCTATCTATTCTTTTGACTCTCAAACAAGAACATGGGATAAGTGACGTGGGCAGTTTCACTCGTTACAGATCAGAATCTAAGTTCCAAAAGGTTAGGCCTGAGGTCACTGCACATCAATGCTAAGACTGGAACTCAGGCCTCTTTATCTCCCGCTTAGTTTCTTTCCATACACATGACTCTACCCTCAGGCATCAGCTGCTTACAGGTTCTTCCTTAGTTACCCTATCCCATAGCCTCTAAAAATGTCAAGCTTTGTGCCCATATCCTACCTAAAACCTCGCCATGTAGCACTGCTGCAAGGACATAAGGGCTAATTTGAAGTAAAGCTATGCAGTGGGAGAACTTTTTCTTAGAGTTTAGAGCTTCCCATCTTTTCCATCTCTAATGTCTCCTCTTCTCTAAAAACATTTGGTTAATTCACTCAATGATGAGTTAACAAGTTACACCCAGTTTTGAGTTTTGAAAGTTTTTTATATTTTCTGGATACAAGTCTTTCATCAGATATATTATTTGCAAGTATTTTCTTACTGTATGTGGCTTATCTTTTCATTTCCTTAACAATTTTTTCAAAGGGCAGAAGTCCTGAATTTTGATGAAGTCCAGTTTATTCTATTATGGATCATACATAAATGGAGTCTGTACTTAATCATCTCATAATGTGCTTCATGATGTACTTCTCTTTTCACTGATGGGTCCCAAATGTTTAGAATGGTACCTGATACAGAGTAAGTATTCAATAAACATCTGATGAATGAATTAAAATTTCATGTTGCAAAATGCAAATTATGGAAACAATTTGTAGGCAACATAGAAAATAAAGTAGTCTTAAATGTAGAGGCATGTTCAATTTTAGTAATCTAATCTAATATAAAATTTTATTGATATAAGGACTCAAATACATGATATTCTCTCAGTTAAAAAGCCTGATTCTTTTTTACTGGAGACAATTCTTCCCCCAACACACAAAGTATGAATTTGAAATTCGTACAATTTAAATGTAAAGCAGTAAGTCCTCTACACATCTTCATTCCCCACCTCTTCAATAACTTAAATTCTATATGAATCCCTGTAAATAAGTCAAAGCTGCTGAATTCTCGAAAACTCTAATTGTGCCAATTGTAGATGGATTGCAACCAGCAGCATCCCCAAAACCATTATCTGCAAATATAATCCATTACTTTTTCTTTCATAATTAATTTTTCTAAGTAGGTTAGTACTATTTGTCTTATTTAAGTGCTGTTCCAGCAATCCCATTTTCCCAACAAAGTTAGCTGTAACTATATACATATTTTCTATTAAATATACCCAAAACATTTCTATATTATGCAAAACACTAAGTGAGGCAGTGAAAGCTTTTTCTAATAAGTAATAACGTAATGTACTGTATTGATCCTCAATTGCACATGTCTTGTCCATATGAAGTCTGGTGAGATCTCATAAGCACTTTTGACTTCCAGATATGTGGGTGCTTAAATAAGTGCTCCCCACCCCACTCCTAAAAAAGTTTATTTTAATAGATTTTAGCATCTTAGTTTCTAGTAACAATTACCAGAGATGTATACAGGTGGACTGATGAGTAAGTATACAATATTATATTCATACATATACATATTACATAGCATACGTGTTGCACGTATAACTATATAGACTTACAGAGAGAGAGAGAGAGAGAGAGAGAGAGTTTGTGTGTGTGTGTGAAATAAAAACTGAACTCATTGGAACAAAGGAAATAAAATGGTCAAGCAACCAACAGAATTCATCAATTGATGAGCTTTATTCTTAAGAGAGCCCCTCAGGCCCTCACTCAGAACCTACATATTCTCCATTTAGATACAATTCTAAAATCTTTGGGTGTCTGCTTTCCCATCCACAGCAAATTAAATGTTGATAAGTCAAGGGCACAGGTGAATGTGTGGTTGATACTGGCTGCAAGCAGTCTGATGTAGGGAGAAATGAGAGCTCTGATACAGCCCATCTAGCTACCTTCCTAGTAGACCCTAGTTGGGGCTCTGAGGCTGGTTAGGAGGAGACCTCATGGACATGGGCAAATTTCTTGGAAGAAAGGTAATTAATCTGTGTCAGTCCTTCAGAGGAAACCTTTGAGAGTTCAGTAACAAGGGATATGAATCCAATAAGAGAATAATGGTGAGTACTAATTTATTATTTTGTTATATAATGCTTGCTTTTTAAATTATTGTTCCCTTATAAATTTTCACCATTTTGTAAACTATTCTGAGTGAAATCAACACTATCTTAATTTTTAAACCACTTCTGACACTATAAATTTGCCAAATCTTCCTTAAAAGAGAACAATAAGGCCTTGCATTTCTCATAAAATACCACCACAAGTGTACCCATTATATACCAGTGAGGCATGAATTGGGGAAAATTAAGCTGAATATGGGACTGCTATACTAACTTTATGCAATACTCACTGAGCTATCATGAGTTCTTAATTCAAACATATACTCTTGACCTAAAAGTTATTCTAGTCCAAGAATGTTTAGTACATTTAGTGTTTTGAGACAGAAATTTCACTTCACTCAAGCCAATGGTTTTGATTTTTCAATCAAAGGATAGCTTTATTATGTGGAAGCTATCGTTATAAAGGAATGTGAGTGAATTTTCTAAACAAATGTCTTGCAACATAGAATTCCAATAAAAGCTATTTGTCACAGTGGCCATCCTGGTATTGCCTTTGAAATTAGTTCATGAGAAAAACCACTCTTTTTGCTTTCTAGTTACCCTTCCTCTACCACCACATTCTCCTGATTACCTTATTTTGAATGTGCTTTGTTTACACTGATTAACAAAAAGCCTCCTCCTAGAGACTGGTATCATGGTCTATTTATTGTGGGCTTGCTGGGGATTGGGAATTGGAGAGGTTTAATGGGAATTCGAGAGTCTATTTTTGACCACTGCATCTGTGAGACATACTAAACTCCTTTGGCCAAAAAAGCAGGATAAAACTGAGATTACCAAGGACCCTTCTTGGGACTAGTGAATGGGGAAAATTCCCCATGACCAAATAGAGGACTTCTAGGAAACACTTTCTTCTGAGGTTTGAGTGTGTGAATTGAAACGCTCTCCTAGTAGTTCCTATAGTCAATCGGTACCTGGAATCCAAGGAAAAACTCAGCCCTCAGCTCTTATTGAGTAACACAGTAAATAAAGAATAATGAGTTAAATTTAAGCCCCTGGTCTAGGGTTCTTTGTACACTGTGGGCCTTCACTAAGTACTATTTGTTGATTGACTTAATGCTTGACTCCCTATCAATGTGAATAAATCACAGGAATCTTACCATTAACATAAGACAATCAGGACAAATACTTTCTAATCTCTCAGAGTAAAGTAGTGAATTGGCAGAACTACTCCAACCCTTCCTAATCCCCTTTCGCTCCAAACCCATTCAAAGGTTAAGACAGACTATGGGAGAGAAAAATGAATGTAAGAATAATTAGCCAATGCACTCTGCAAAGTCTGTAACATTATCTATAATGACAGCACAGCCATTGTTCAGGCTGCCAGAGCCCTGCGTGTTTGCTAGCTCCCAGAGGTCTTGGTAGAATAATAAACTAAGCAGATTAGATGTAGACTGATGCTTCCATGCCACCACCACCTCACACAACACGCACACTGTTCTGAGTGTCTGAACACATGCAGGCAGGTAAACCCAGAGAATGGGCATTCCATGTTGGCGGGAGGGGAAGAGGCTGCCAATGAACAGGGCCTGTTTATTATTTAGCAGTTGGTACTGCTAGAGGCCTGGCACTGCTATAGAGCACTCTCTGTTTCAGTGCAAGTCGGCCTGATTATGAGAGTGTGTGAGCCAAATCATGTTTACCTTAGCCTGTGAGAACCTCAGTGCCCCCAGCAGACATGGAAATACTTACAATAGCTCTCATCCAAACAGAGAAAATCATTCCTGAGATGGAGGTACAGGCACCTATGGGCTTAAATCTTGTCTGATCATCTGCTCAGTGTCTCTATGTATTCTTGCTTTTCTCTTGCTCAAGACCAGTAATTTCTCTCTAATGATAGTTTTATTCCTCTGCTTCTGGTTACTTCACGACCTAAATTAACCAAATAATGTGTGAATCACCCATCTACTGATATTGCTCATGCTTTGGCTTTTCAGCAAAAGGATCTGTTGCCCAGAATGGCTACCTCCTACTTCTTCACCACCACGGCCTCTGCAGTAAGTCTCTTCTCTGCCAACGTGGGCCACAGGTGGATGCCTTCCTACAAATCCAATCAGCAGGATAATGTGCTACTATCACAAGAGTGGACCTTAATGACAAAGAGCCCTGCTTAGATGGCCACCCCATTAACTTTGATTTGATTATTCTGCCCCAACAGAACACTTGGCTGCACAACCACAGATGGCACAGGCCCAACATAAAACCTGTAGAGATAGTGGTCATGTTGGGTTCAGACATTTTCAAAATATTAAATTTGATATAAAAAATATATAAACAACATAGTGTCGAGATAGCCCCCAGCTTCCTAGAAAAGCATAACTGTGTTTTTTAAAAAATAAACTAAGGTCAGAGCACATGAGCCAGTTGTGATAACTAGGCAACACAGATAATCTAATCATTTCCTTTGAAATTCAATATAAATCAACATTTCTTTTCAGTATAAGAACCTTGGCTTTTATCTCCCATATACAACCAAGGCACCCTTTGGTACTTTATGTGACTATTCTATACAACTGTTTATAAATCTGAAATAAAATATAAGCTAGTTCAGTATTTTTGAAATTTAATTATACCTTGGATACACTTTATGACCATAAGTAAACCACCAAAATATTATACTTCCAACCAATGAGGACAATGGCATAGCATATTATATGTATTACCTGAAAGTATATATATAGATATATACATTTTTTATATTTTTGTTTTCTAATTGACAGTTGATATTTATATGCCAAAATATCAACACTGTTTGTTTGTTTTTCCTTAATAATCTCTCAAATTTAAACTACTCAAAGAAAACAACATATGCTGAATATAGTCAAATAAAATCATAATTTTATATTTTTCATTTTATTGTGCTTTTCAAAGAGAGCAGCTGTCTGTAGGTCACAGATTACATATACATACACTTAATGAATAAAACTTTATAAAAACAAAGTATGATAAAAATTTGCTGTTTAGGATGAAGTTAATCCCTACTTTATTTAGTTTAATCATTTCCTCTATTGATCAGAGATGCTTAATAAACACTCCCAAAATAAGGAAGTCGATTCTAAATCAGAAGGCTTCTCCCAAAGCATCCTGCATATAAGGACACTCATAACTACCAGTTAATAACAAAGTGATGGACCCAATCATAGGTTCACAAGCGGAAAGGTGCTGTTTCAGCCATCACCAAAATAGGAAGAAGAATTTTCACAATGAGTAGGTCAAAGACAAATGGCATGTGTGTTTACTTCTGTGCGAGGATACTTCACACTGATAGGAGACATTAGTAATAGTTCACACTTGTGGAGAGCCTACTCTGTGCTAGGCACCCTTCCAAAAGCCTTATATGTATGTTTGCATTTAATTCACAACAACCCTATAAAGTGGGTTTTCTCATTTAGTAAATAAATCATGTAATATTGATTTACTCATTGTTTTGGTACTCTGCTCGAAAAAAAACTTTTTATTTATTCATGTTTCTCTTGTTTTCTAATGCATTAATTTCTGATTTTATTTTTTATCAATTCTTTCTGCTTTGCAGATTTGTTTTTCTTCACTTTTAACCAATTTCCTGAAATGAATGCTAATTTGCTTATAATTACTATTTTCCTATAATTTTAGTATTTAAAGCTATGGATTTTCCTCTGAACATTGCTTTATCTCTACTCATATGTGCTTATTTTCTGTTAATTATGTTACCTTTCTTTAATTCAAAAATGGAATTTAAAAGTTTAAAATTTATAGAAAGATATGTTTTTAATTTTTTCTTTCCAATATTAATCTCCAATTTATTACACTGTGATAAAATATAGCCTGAATTTTCTCAAATGTCCTTTGGGTATCATTTTTTTTTTCTTTGACTTCCTAACATGGCTAATTGTATCAGTAGACTTCCTAATACTAAACCATTTTTAATAGGTGAGTTTAACCTTATTATTATAAAAAACATATTTGATCTTAATTCTGATCTTTTTTATATCATTTAAAAATTGCTTCCTTTTTTAATGATTTGCTTTGCTTATTACTATGAGTTTTTCTAGTAGCTTTTTCTGAAAGTTTTTTGATGAATAGATTATTCATTCTTCTATTGCAGTGTTCCTCAAACCTAGGAGATTTGTTAAAAATACAGATTTCCAGTCTCATCACTCTGTACCAAAAGATTTAGTAGGTGGTCTGATGACCACACCTTGAATATCTTGTTCTAATGGCTAACTTGATACATTTTAATAAGGAAATTAAAGTTCCTCCTTTTGTTTTGATGTTTCTAGAATACACCTGTGACTACAAAATTCTCACAAAACTCTACTACACTTCCTTTTGCCCTCCACTTTCTTCTTTCGCTTCACCACTAGTCTTTGGTAAATTGCTACTTTTAATTTTTCATGTGTTTATAAAGCTTTAAATATCACATCTAATCTCTGTTGTTTAGTTTATCAGCTTTAAACAGTATTGATCCCTCATTCTCTCCTGTGAAATTGATACACCCTTGCCTCCTCTTACTCCTCTTTAACTTTCAAATATCTTAAGTTTCTTCATGTTATTATTTCTATACCATTAATGTTTACACTATTTGCATTCTATTCTGTAACATACTTCCACCCCACCACCATTATTTAGTCATAAATCTATTTTAAGTTGACTTTAGGTTCACTGAGATGTATCATGGCTTCTCTAAATTTTTTGGTAGCCTAGGCTCTTCATTAAGCATTTGTTTTATTTTGTTTTGCTTTGTTTTCCAGAATAGTTCATGCTGTTATAGTCTCTGAGTTCTTGCATTTTAAATTTGAGGCAAATTTAAATTTGATATTTTTTTTCCTGTATGCCTTCCAAGCTTCTTTCTTCAACCTTGAAGTTCTGTAACTTCACCAAGATCAGTCTCAGTGCTTATTGATCAGCACCATGATTTTCCTGGGATGCGTGGTGCCTTTGTTACTGTGAAGATTCAAGGCTATCTTTATTTCAGGAAAAACTTGTTTCCATTTGTTCTGTGTTTTCCCTTCACAGATATCAGTTGTTTCTATATTTTCTTTGCCTTCCCAAGGTATAGCACAAAATTTTATTTATTCAATTTTAATAGAGAATACACTTACATAATTCCAAAATGTAAACTATGAAATGATATACACACAGTAAAATATCTCTTTCCCATCCTGTTTTCCATCCACCCAATCCTTAGATTATCCTCTGACAGGTACCACTGCTATTAGTTTATTTACTTTTTTAAAAAATAGATATGCCCCCCCAAAAAACTCTTTATGTGTATATTTTTACATTATGCACACTGCTCCACATCTGGTACTTTTTACTTAAAATAAAAAATGCCAATGGCTATACAATTGTTAATTAATTGAATCCCTATTGACAAACATTTAGATTGTTTCCAATACTGCCAACAACAAACAATGCTGTAATGAATAATCTTGTGCATATATTATTTTACCCATGTGGATTAAGATCTTAAAATCAGAATAGATGGGTCAAAGAGTATATGTATTTGTTATTTTGTCAGACATTATAAAATTTATCTCCATTTGAAGTTATTTCGGGCATTTTGATGGATAAAAATGCATCTTGGTATGTTTTTAATTTGCATTCCTTTTATCATGCATATCTTTTATCTTTATTTCTCTTATATATGTTGAAAAGCTATTAATATGCTTAAGAGCTATTTGAATGTCCCGTTCCAATTTTCCTATTGAGTTGTTGGTCTTATCAATTTTCAGGGGCTCTGATTTATTAAGATAATATATTTATCTGAGATGTAAGTTGCCAATCATAATGATTACTTTATCACACCATTTAAATTTTTTTAGTTTGTTTAATTTTTCTCATTCATAATTGTGTTGGTGTTGTTAGAAGTTCTTTCCTTCCACTACTTTCTGTAGTTAATACAGCCTTTAGTTCTATAATAGTTTTATTGTCCTCTTCTATTTTTTTCTTACTTTCTCACAGCTCATTTCATTCCTCTTTTTATTGTCTTATCTCTTTGATCCTGTAGATATAATTTGACCTCTTATTTTAAAGAGGTCACAGTTGCTTCTATTTCTTTGCTACTAGAAAAAAAATATTATTTTTGGGTGTGTGTGCGTGCGTGTGTGCGTGCGTGTGTGTGTGTGTGTGTGTGTGTGTACACACACACACACGCACACACGCACACGCACGCACACACACACACAGATATACTTTACCTTAAGTTGCTTTTGTTTTACAATTAGGTAAGCATGCGTCCATTGATGGTTCCTTTCTGCTTATTTCTTATTTTTAACTAGTGAATTTTATCAGCTGTTTGCTGAATAGAAGAGGCTATGCGAATGAACTGGTTGCAACTTCATTTAGGTGCTGTATTTGCTGGCACGTTATGCCCTTTCTCACCAATTCCGGTGTGCACATTGCTCAGTGGATATATGCCTCTATTCATTAATCTCACTGCTTGGGCTAGGAGGGGCCCTAAAGAACGTGTGTTAAGTCCTGTATGTTATACATCTTATGAGTCATTAATGTTTCTTTTTCTTCTCTTGCATGTGATCAACCTGGCAAAAGCTGACGTGGTTTATTATCTCCCCCTTGCCACCCCCACAGCCTGGTTCTGGTACCTGTGGCAGGCTGGTGTTCCTCCTCATTCACTGCTAGCTCCTCTGCTAACCTCTGTCGTGAAATAGGGCCAGGGGCACATCCATAGGCTACCATTACTTCAGACTTTCCTGTTCCTTGTAGGTAATTGTAGCACATGTCCCTCTAGGTCATTCCATCTATTTTTGGAAGTTCTACCTACTACATATTTAACATACTCTCAAGTCCCCTTTGACTTGGTCTGAATTTCATAGTATTCCATGCTTTATGATTTGGGATGTGGTGACCTCCTAATGAAAGAGGATTTTTATGGTTCTCAGTTGTTTGGTTGGTTCGTTAGTTTTTCCATAAGAAGACATAAAGCAGAATTGTATTTGAATTGTCATCTATGTCCTCTTAGTTGGCAAAAACATAACTTTACTATTAGTTTTTCTTTAACCCTTCCCTCAATTAAGTGTGTGGCAACCACTGTTCCCAAAACTGAACTATTCCATGTAAAACATCAACTAGGCATTTACATCACTTGATTATTGTGTGTGTCCCTTCATAAGTGTATTTGCATTTAAAATGGGGACCTTAAACCTTAGATTAAACCTCCAGAAGACCTTATGAAGTAAAGCCAGGGTTACAAAATGACAAATAACATGTTAGATATGGGAAAGAAAATAGAGAACCCTTACCAGTCCCTACAAAAATTACCTCATGAGGCTAAATGACAAAGTTATGTTTGAGTTACTCTAATCTCATATTTTCTATAACAATGCCTCATTTTTTTCTGTAATAGAATAGCAGCAGAAAGTAAGTTTCCTAGTTAACTGTTGGAACTATTTTCCTTTAAATATGAACATGAAAATCTTTATAATTATTTTCTATTTTCTAAAACAAAGAAATGACTTGATACAGTGAAAATATACTGGAGTAAGAAGTTTGGGATTCTTAAGCTCTCTCTGTCATTTATTATTAATAAAATTTTAGTAAATCATTTAAACTATCCAAGCCTCATTTCCCTCATCTGTGTAATGGAAATAGCAAGACCTCTTCACTTACAAATACAGGTTTTCTGTGAGTAGCAAATGAAATAGTATATACCATGTGTTTTATAAACTAATAAACAACCAAAAAATGTATGTATGTAATAATAAAAGATGATCCAGATAAAAAGAAGGCATTATGATGCTGTCAAAGATAATGCAGGTATACAGGGCAGTTTATCCTACATCACAGGACATGCTTTAGTGACCCTTTGGTGTGCTTCAGTGAGCCTGCCTCCAGGAACAACACTGCTTCCTCCTCTCCAGTACATTTTTATAGTTGTTGTTTCTTATGTTTCCTATGACCCTACATCTGCAATGAAAGGTAATACAGAGAAAACATATAGTACAATGAAAAGAGAAAGAAGCTTTTGGAGTCAGATCTGGTTTGGATCCTGGTTCTCTGTCCTCTGCTCATCATTTAACATCCCTACATTTTTTTTCCTCATCTGTAAAATGAATGTTATGATTGTTGTTTTGAGAAAAAAAAATTAGATCCTATCTACATAAGATCTGCTACAAAGTATGGGTTCAATAAATGGCTTTGAAAATCAGAGATACCCTGAAGGGTTATATAATACGTAAAATTCTTGAATTTATCAAATCTCATTTGCCTTTTAAAAAGTATATTTTGCTTAGTTCTATGTTCCTAATTGGGGTTTTATGACACATGATGACTAATATTTGATCAATAGCTTTTTTATTCATGAACCATTTCACTTTTTTCTAAATGCACCATAGAATCTATTTTTCCATAAAATATTTTTGTTGATTCATGACTAATCTTATAGTTCTAGTAATTTGTTTCAATTAAGTGTTTTTTTCATAATTAATATTTTTCTCTTGTAAAATAGTATGTTTATCTTTAACTTTCAGGATAGAAACCATATCACCTTTGTTCACAATGCACCAACTATTCCGGAAAGTCTATACCACTACGAAGTAATGATTCTGCATGAGAATGTTATGGATTCTACAGAATGTATCCACTTGGCCTGAGCTCATTCATAGAAGATCAGAGAATATTATACAAAATTTATATAATCCTTTATCATTTTGAAAACATTCCATAATCATTTAATAGACATCTTCAAAACACTAGTTAGATTCATCTTGTTATTACTGTTGGGCAGAAGAGGAAACAAAGATGGAAGGATGAAAATTTGTCAGACAGCATATCCCAAGCCACAGGATTAGCAACTCAGTCTCTTATTCTCTCATCTGCTGATGTTTGGTTGAGCTAGAGTTACCTCAGCATCAGAGTAAAAAATATATCTATTCATTTCTAAGTACCATTATTTGGAAAAGGCCTCTTTGGCATTAAAGAGGAGGTTCTTTTTATTTTCAAAATAAATAAAAGCAAATCACAGTGATTCCTGGGACTCGGGGTGGAAAAGGGCAGGATGGGTGGTAATACCGCAGGTTAGGGCCAGAGAGCAGGACGGAGGTAAAGGAGATAAAAATGGTGGCGGGTGAATCCTCATCCATCATTACAGGGGAGAAGTATTTTACAAGGCAAGGCCAGTGACTTCCCTCATCTGAGGCTTCCTCCAGAACCCTGCTGATTCTTCATTTGGGGAGCAGCAGGACAAGGCACATGAATGCCTTCCTGAGAGCTGTGGGGATATGTCTTTGTGCCACCAGGCCCCTTAGAAAATTATCCTAAAAGTCACTAAGGTTTAGTCAGTAAAAAAACAAACAAACAAACAAACAAACAAAAACACCCAGCACCAAAGGGAAAACAATGTAGAGAGAGTAAATAACATATCACATGATGTGATGTCCCAAGTATTTCTGTAGAGAGGTTTAGGATAGAGAGTGGGAAACACATTGAGTTGGGATTTAGGAGTCCTGAGTTTTAGTTTCAGCAGTTTCACTATCTAGCTGTGTGGACAAGTGAGTTAACCTCTCTGGACCTCTGATCCTTCCGCTTTAATATGAGGGGTTTGGTTACTAAGTGATATCTAAGAACT
The DNA here is from genome assembly GCA_004026885.1 of Lyroderma lyra. Lineage (NCBI taxonomy): Eukaryota > Metazoa > Chordata > Mammalia > Chiroptera > Megadermatidae > Lyroderma > Lyroderma lyra. The sequence continues at coordinate 223,051 of PVJL010000283.1, forward strand.
CTTTTGGAAATAAAAATTCTCCAATTTATGACAGTAATCATTAACACTTGATGGTGCTTTACTATCTACAAATGGTTTCCACATACATTAGCTAATTTGATCTTCATGCCAGTTCTGAGGTAGTATTATGATTATGCCCATTTTTACAGGAGAGATTCAGAAAACACAAAATGGCAGAGCTGGCACTGAACAGATGTTCCCAAGAGGAAAATACCCCTTCAGTAAAAGAAGCAGCTGATACTAACAAGGATAAGTAGCAGCAGACAATTTAGGCTGTAAGCTCTCATTTAGGGGTGCAACAAAATTTCTGGATGCTGCATTGGGGTAATGCTACTCCACCATGTGAAATGTTATCTGATGATGTATTTATATATAAAAAAACTAATAAAAAGAAAATTAAAAAAGATACAATAATTGTTACTGCACTACACCCTAATGAATTATTGTGTTCAAGGTTCCTACAAAAAAAAAGTAATATTATACTCGGCTTATGTTTTAATTGATTTATTAATATTTTATCACAGGAATGTAATTTAAGCTCCTCATGATTTAGATCTCATAAACCTTTAGCATTTTGCAAATTCAAATTCCAATTTAAAGCCAGGGCGAGCAATTAACTTTTCTATCATCTTGTCAGGGGAGAAGGTTCGTGTTTAATTTGAGACAAAGTGACAGAAATATATATACACTGTATGTATTACTCCAATTTAATTTATGAGTCAGCACCATCCACCTTCAAAATGTAGATTTAATAGAAGGGGAGGAAGAAAAGGCCATGCTGTCATGATAGGGCTGTGATATCTGCCCTGAATTTCTTATTAAAAAAAAAAAGTTCCTGGTTTGTTGAGATACCAGGCTAGATTGATTGCAGGCCTATTTCCAATTCTTTTGTTTTAAATCCATTTACTAATTGCTCATATAGCACACCATCTCATGGATGTCACAGTGAGTTCCTACCCCCACTTCCACCTCTAGTCCTACCCCTCCTCCATTCTCAATGTTACATAGAGCTGCCTGCCACCCTAGGTTTATCCTAAATCTAAACGAGTGAGACATACTATGGAAAATATCGAATTCAGGTCATTTCTTCATCCCCTTTCTCATTTTTCAAAGCAATCATTTACGAGATGCATTCCTAAAACAAACAAGCAAACAAAAAAACCTCCCTACTGGGTGATATTTTAATTTCCAGGACATTCAAAGCAAGTTAAAACAGTGGCACTTTGCAGCGATCCTTTAGGGCATCTTTAAGGACAGGGTCAGAAGAAATGAGCTCACACCACAGAATGCAGTCAGGTGAAGTGACAGGAAGTACTTCCCTTCTGTGGTTATTAAACACAGCAACAGGGCTGCAGAGAGAGGTTAAGGAATTCTTCCTAGCTCTGTTATCCTGTAATTCACCAAAGGCACACAATGCTCTATGCTGATGAGATGAGTTACATGACATCTCCTCCCTGGTTCAATCAAAGGGAAGCAATTTACATCTGAAACCAGTTCTCTCATCAGTGGGACACAAAAACTGCAGAACAGAGAAACAGCAAATGTGCTTATTTATACAGCATCAACCCCGTTGCCACTGTTCTTTATTATTTTCCTTCATTCCCTCCTCCCCTGTATGGTGGCCATTTTGAAAAGGATGCTTCAAATTTTCAAGTGAGAAAAATACAGGACTAAGAACAACTTAGGACCAAAATTAACTAAAGATTTCTCAGGATTCTGACAATCACTGGCCCTTGCGGTGCTAAGCCAATCTCTTTATTCCATTTAAAAATAAAATCAGATTCCCTTTACAGACCATGAGAAGGGAATTAGAAGATGGTTAATGGAAAACTCTGGAAGGTAGCCTGGCAAATGTTTATTCACTTTGCAGGCATACAATGCTGTGCTCCATAAGTGAATGCAGTGCGTTTGTCAAAGAAAGCCTATGTTGAAAGAATGCAAGGTCTTCATTCATGAAACAAGCTTATTTTACTAATAGTCTCTATTAATGTCAGCTTAATTATGTCAGGCGCTTTGCACTTGCACACAACAGTGAAAAATCACCAAACATGCATTTACTGCACCTGCTTAAATGCAGACATATGCCCAGAAACTATTGCAGGGAAGGGAGGAAAGCTCCCACAGACATGGCTTTTAGGCAGAATATGGGATTATGGCAGAGGGGTTTAAATACATGAGGTAAAAATGGTAATCATATTCATCAAGTACACAAAGAAGTAAAAACAAGAAGCTCTAGATAATTCTTTTTAGTGGACTCACTAAAATAACAATAACAGCTTGATGAAGAGAACATGATTGTCGAAAGCTTGTCCATTTTACATTTTCTCTTTACATAGTGTAATAAAAAGGGAGCACCTGCAGTTTCTACTCGTGGGTTTTTTTTCCTTCTTCTGATGTTAAAAGAAATCATGGGATATCATATTTACTTTAGGAGCTACTAGTCTAATCTCAAGTACACGTTCCCTGTCATAAAGTTCCATTTGAGCCTCTAGGAATACCTGTGCAGAGTGCAGAGGTTTGTAGCTTGCTAAGTATTCGCTCTTTGTTTTTCACCCTTTTTCTTCGGAAACATCAGCCCTTGATCGCTTTGGACATTCAGCTAAAATAGACTTCTCTGTCATGAACCTTTTTAGACAAATTACACCAAAATACTTGGTGGCATTTACTTTACTGCAGGTACCAGTCACTGTGGTGTTACTGTTGTAGTGTTTTAATACTTACCTAAAAAGGTACTATTTACTATACATCATGGATCTTTGAAGTGCATACGAAAATCGTAAACTTAACATTGGAGGGCTGGTATGATCTCACATGAAATTTGGGCTACCATTATTAACAACAGAAATTGCATTTATTTAATTTTTCTGACAGTAAACCAGTCAATTTCAAACTTTCAAGGTTGTATAATGAAACAAAGCTGTATGTAAAAAAAAACCAAAAAACACAGAAATGTCTGAAGAACTTAATAGAAACATTGTACGTGCCAGGGAAAGCATTCTCCCTCTCTTTATACCTTCCTTTCTTCCTTCTCTCTCTTTCCTTCCCTCTGTCCCTCCCTCCCTCTCCATCTTTAATTTGGGGGAAAAGGTGGAAAACTTTCAGAAAAAAAATAGTATTTTTGTTTCAGAATTCATGGGCTTTTTATCACTGAAAATGCTTATTTAGAGGGAAATTTTAGATGACTTCTTTTGACATTCTTTTTTTTCTTCTTCTTTAGAGTTTATAAATATGCTTCGGGAATCATGCTATTTCCAAATATTCCTTTCATGGCATCCAGTTTGACAAAGAGTAGTTTGTGATACACCCCAAGCAAATGCAATCTTTCATAAAAGCCTGCAATAACTAGTGAAGAACTATTTCTTCAATTACTTGTGTAAAAGTACAGAGTAAATCAGAAGAGACTATGTGCATAAATAAAGCAAAAGTTCAAACTGCACTTCACAACTACAATGTCACTTACAGACATTACTCCCCTCTCAACCCCTGTGATGTTCTACATGTCTGGAGTCAAGTCTGAGGCTTTAAAGAATGTTTTACAAGCAAAACACGGTAAGGGCCTAACTCATCTTTCACATTCCAATACAAAAGAAGTATTGCAGAATAATCTGTTTCTACCAGTGTGTGTACTATTAACACGCAATATACAAAATTCTGAAATAGGATCTATGTATTTTAGAAAATGATTTGCCATAGGCCTCCTTTGAGATAGCAACTCCAAGTATGTTGAAAAATGTGGTTTAATTTCTTTTAATCTTCATAACACGTTTAAGAAAGGTTGACATAATGTAAGAAATGTCAGTATTTTCAGGACAATCAGAAATTTCCAGAGGCAGAACATCATTATGAATTACAACATTAACCCAGACAACCCTCCTATTCAGGCATCTAAGCAGCTCAGTTAAACCAATGGGTAGGAGGTGTCTCCAGGTGACTGTGAGGGCAGATGCTCTCTCAGGAAATGAAGGCTGGAAATAAAGTCGCACCTACTCATCTTTCTTCTTGCCCTTGCAGTCACCCTGCATCTCTCAATGGTGTGCTTTAACTTGCCTGTGGCATTCCTCCTCAGAGCACTTTCAGAGAAGTAAACTTCAGGTCCTACCGGAACCGATTTAGTCCCGTGCCACTTGACTGAAGGCAGTTAGCCCTTTTATCGTTCTCCTAAAATCAAAGTATCATGAAGACTTCTTAAAATCTGAAACTGGAAATCAGATTTTAAGAATACCTTAATGTCCTCCAGCCCTACAGGTTGTATAAGGCAAATAATTGTACAACATATGAGCCAGTCTCTACCTGGTTCTTCATGAATTTAAAGACTGGCAAAAGTCATAAGGAGTTCCTTCTTTCCTGGAATACACCAAGCTAAGTTGCAGCCCAGGGCCCAGGGTGCGAGGACTTCTTTCTACCCAGGCCTGGAATGTCCCTCCCCAGAGTTAGGCATGTCCACCTCTCTCTTTATTCTAGTCTCTACTCACATATCACCTTTTCATGAGACCTACACTGACCATCATATCTAAAACAGTTTTGCCACCTCCACCCTACCCTACTGTGCTTTGTTTTCTTCATAGTATTTATTCTTACCTGAAATTATATATTTATTTGCTTATTATCTGTCTTGCCTACTAAAATATAAGCTTTGGAATCAAAGATTTTGTCTTATTCCCCATGGTATCAGTAGTACCCAGCACTGTGCTCAACATATGGTAGGTGTTCGTTACAAATTTGTCAAAGAAATAAAATGTAGGGCTAAGATACTGTCTCTTAAATTTTACAATTTAAAAACTTCATCTTCTGATAAGAGAAAGTATCACATACAACAACCATTACACGCTAGACAATATATGAAATAAAAATCAAAGTATCATCATTCCAGGACGAGTGTATTCATGCCTGGTTTGAAATCACAGCCTGCCCCTGTGGGGTATTTATTGTCTACCATTTTAGCTAGACCACTGAATGGATGGAGGTAACCAAAGTGCTAACAAGATATACACACAGATCAAAAAAATAACACAAACAGAAACCTTCCTTATTCTTAAAACTGGAGTCCATGCTACTTGACTTCAAGCCAACACCACCTAAAGAAAAGGAGTAAAAATCAGAAGACCTTTGAAAGCCATTTCTCCAGAACTGCCACCTGTCACTTATGCAAGAAGAGGCAATCATCCATCTGTCCAGGCTGGTGAATCATAAGGTCTTAAATGCCATTTATTTACCACAAACTAGTAATTGCATAGAAATTTTTTTATAACATAATAATGAAATGACAGGATTTGTATTTGTTTTTCCTTTAGATACACATTGAACATTTTCTTTAAGGTGGCATACAACTTTTAAAATACAAATAACCAATTCACTGAGGTATTTTTCGGTAGAGAAAAAAAATCTCTATCACACTTTTAGTGGCAATAATAGTTCAGTACATTTCTCTTAGCAATTTTAACCTTAGATTTCTAAGTACTATGCAAACATTAATTTACTAGGTTCTGCAGTGTTCTCCGTGTGAATTAGAATGTTATCATATCTTCATTATTTTCAGGTGAGAATCACATAGAAGGGCCCATGCTTTGCCAAGGCCACACAGCAAGGAAATTAAAAAAAGAAAAATGAGAGCAAGATCCTTCCTTTTGAAAGTGGGTGCCCAGTGAAGATTAATGAAATAAGGTAAGAATATACCTAAAATAGTACCTGTTTTTCTCACCTACTGCTTTCATTCAAATTTGTTTTGGGAAGTGAAATAATCTGACAATTCAGTAGAGAGGCTAAGGGCTCTGAATTAAACATCCCTGAAAATAGTAGTAGGGTCAATATTTAAGAATAGTAGTTAGTTACTGAGCATTCACTATATGCTGGGCAGTGTTCCAGGAGCCAGCAGAAGGAACACTTTGTGTCTTGTTCATCACTATTCCCAGAGCCTAGAACGCTGCCTGGGCCAGAATGAATGCTGACTCAGTATGTGTAATAAATGTATAAATGAGAGAAGCAAGCACTCTTGGTTCCAAGGAACTAAACTGTCTATAAATTTTTAAACACAATCTCTTTGTAAGCTGGAAACAGCCTATCTGAATGCTTGCTCTTGGAAGTAGAGGAGAAAGGAAGAGATTTGATTTGCACCAGTGTGTAACTAAATATAGGGTAACAGTGAACCTCTTCACAATAGAGTTCAGTTACTTAACAAATATTTACTGAACACACACTATATGACAGGTATTGTACGGGGTTCTAGGAATAAAGACAAAGTCCTTGTTGGTGTAGAGCTTAAATTATTGTCTATGTGTCTGAGAGGAGGGTGTCTTTTTGCATAATGCAATTATGAGACAAGAATTTTCTTTAAACCAGTGATTCTTGTTTGTTTGTTTTTACCATTTTAGCACCCTAATTTGTTAATGCTTTGATAATTCAGTCTTCTACTGGGGTCCATGAGGAAACTATAGTGAAATGTAGGTGTTCTAATTAAAACATGTATCTATAAAGTGAAGTGGCTATCTCACAATTACCTAGACAATGTGATGAATGAATGTATGAAAAGTTAATTTATGCATCAGGGTGCGGTCTGAAACGTCTGAGTTATCTATTTCAGTTATCCATATTGTCAATTCTCAAATTCATCTACACAAACATGCTCTAGAGTGAGCTTCATTTGGATGGCCCTAAATTGGAATGAAGACGCAGCTATTAATATAGGTAAGTTCAAGAATGGTACCATTGCAATGAAAAGAAACAAAGAAATGCATAAAATATGAGAAGATAAATAACGTCTTACAAATTCCCTACTACATAAGAACTAATTAGAAAAGTTACTGCTACAAAGGCCAGTAATCTCATCTGTGGTCACCCCATAGGACTATAACATGCGCTACCCTACCTGTCTCTGTCTATTACATAAATTCTCTCAAAGCATAACTGACCAAGGTATAGCCTGTTGAGGAGTATGCATAATTGAATTTATTTAATTCTGATAATCTACTTGAGATGTTGTTTACCTTTTCTAAAACAATCACAGTTCTTTTGGCTTCACTTATAGAACATGAAATCAAGCTTTTGTAAATATTTTTGCTTGTAAACTGATTCTTCAAGTATGTTGTGGAAGCTTAACCAAGGAGGCCAAGGCAACCTAAGTCTGACGTTTAACTGCTCTTAGAAGCCCACTTAACATTTATTCCTCCTCTAAAAGTTAGGGAGGAATATAACCTTTAGCTGGGAGTTTGGCAATGCTGGGAAAATATTCTAAATACTTGCTGGCAAAGGGAGAAAAGAAAAAAATATAATATTGATGCATTTGATTTTCAGCATATTGAAATTAAGAATTAGATACAAGTGACAGGTCTGCTTCAACCTGCCGACTGTGTATTTGTAAAACTGAAATTTGATGCCTAAAATCACTATTATATTCAGAATTATTCAACATTCTTTTTCTGTTTATGTACATTCATGTCAATAATACAACAGCCCCAGGCATTCCACTACCAATCTCCTTGTACATGTCCATTGACATTGTCTCTATCAAATTCAATCCAATAAAATTAAATGAAGTTAAATAAAATAGTCTGCATGAACCCCAGCACTTTTCATCTCTTACTGTATTGTACTCCTTATCATTTCTTATTTAGCCAAGGCAAAAAGGTTTCCAGACTCAATAACATTTTCCCTCTTGGTTTCCTATTTCTTAAGTATTTTTTCTATGAAAAAATTTTGTTCATGTCAATTTCCAAAAACAAACAAACAACAAAAACAAGAAGCCTTGTAATTGTATGAAAATAAAAAGGGTAAAATAAAGTAACTGCTATCATATAGCAGACAGAACATTTCCATCTGATGTTTACCATAAAATTTTCATCTGATTCCAATAAATAGTTTTCACATAATAATATCCATAACAATTGCCATTTTTGAGAAGATTCCAAATCGCTGCAGGCAGATGATGGGAGGTAACTCAGGAAGAAACTTAGTAAAGAGGACAGGTTTCTAGCTATGGCTTCAGGAGTCAAAATTAAAAAAGGAATTAGGAAGTATATATGAGTAAAAGTGTTGAGGATACCTACTTGGCTTATGATTTCTCCCACCACTTTTGGGAAGGACAACCCTAAATTTCTCTTCATTTCCACACACTGTTCAACCTGCACATGACTTATGTTTCCCCTTCAAGGATGCCCTTAATATTAATTTTAAACTGATTTCATGTACATCTAGTCATTTTGGTTGAGAGTAAGACACAATATAATTTCCTCTGGAGTTCAATTCTCACAAGCAATGGGCAGATGACAATCAACTTCTCATTAATCTCTTGAAAAAAAAAATCAGTAAGTTTCTATGCCCTACATACAGGATTGCAGTTTATTTTAAATTGTGCTGAAAGACCCCACACACAACAAACTGAAGCATGTGGCATTTAATCCATCACATGGAAGGATTAAGGATTGAGTCAATACATCTAGGGCTTCTACCCTCTAACCAAGCATTTCCATGGTGCCCATTTCCATGGTGTTTAGTCTTTCAAACAAACACATTTGTCTAAAAACAAATACATATGTAGGAAACAGTTCTCCAGGGCTCTTGCCTTTCCAGCTACTTGTGGTTGACAGACAAAAAGTCACATACAACATTCCAAAATTCTGAGTCTTTTTGTCTTATATAATGGAGGATATATTTGGTGCCAGGTAGTGGATCTTACATGGCTTCTATTAAATGGGCAAGAGGCTCACAAAAAGCAGGCCTGGCATTTTCATTCTGTAAGGGACTCCTCCTTGGTTTCTTTCTATCTCCTACCCAAAATGAAGTTTCAACTTCATTTTGAGGATACATGCAATATTCTGAATGAAAACATCATTTTCATTCTCTCTCAAAAAATGTTTCCTAAGAAATTTGTTTCAAAATAAGGCTATCAGTAATATTAAGAGAATATTAATATGTTTTCAAAATTTCTCTAGATTTCATAAATCTTACTTACCAATCCCAATACCAACTAATATCATTTGAGGAAAACTGAAGAACTATCTCCTCTACACCTTTCCTGAGATTGAAATTTTGTCTTAAAATTTATAGATGAAGACAATATTCCCAGAAATCCTTCAATTCGCTGTTACTCTGGGAAAAGTCCTATTTTATTCCTTTTAGAGATGAGGAGATTAATGTGCAGAAAAGTTAAATAACTTGCCTAAAGTCTTTCGATAAGTGAAAGAGCCATTATTTGAACCCAAGGAGTCTAATATTAGAGATTTAAGCATTATATTACAGCCTGCCCTACAAAGTGGACATTAGTGGAGGAATGGTTAAATGGTTGGAGTCAGCATAAATTCAAATCCTAATTTCACCACTTTCTAGCTGTGTGAACTTGGGCAAGAGTCTTAACCTCTATGATGCCTTACTTCCTTGTGTGTATAAAAACAAACTAGCTTTCATTGAGTATTAAGCTATCTATGTTCCAGTCAACAAAGTGTTTTATATGCATTATTTAATTCTCATAATAATTCAACAGGGTATGTAGTAGTACTATCATCCCCAATTTTGAGATGAAGAAACTGAGATTGAGTAACTTTGCCTATTGTTATACAGTAAATGGTGGACAAAGAATTTGAGTAAGAGCAATCTCACTCAAGAAACTATATGTTGAATCATTAAATTTGGTGATAATAACCAATAGTATCTGCCTCACAGGATTTTTGGCTATGATTTGGTCAGGATTAAATTAGGCAAAGCATGTATAATGGTTACTTTTATGTGTTGGTTTGACTGGGTACCCAGATATTTGCTCAAACATTATTCTGGATGTGTCTGTGATTATGTTTTTGGATGAGATTAACATTTGAATCAGTAGATTGAGTAGAGCAGAGTGCCTCCCTAATGTGGGTGGGGCCCATCCCACGGCTGAAGGCCTGCATAAACGCTGACTCCATTGGGAGTAAATATGGAATTCCTCCTGACTGTCTTTGAGCTGGGACAACAGTATTTTTTTCTGTGTTTCGACTCAAAATAAAACATTGGCCCTTCCTCAGTCTTGAGCCTACCAGCCTTTGGACTGGAACAACCATCAGCTTCACTGGTTCTCAGACCTTCAGACGTGGACTGGAACTATTCCATTGTTTCTCTTGGTTCTCCAGCCTCCCAGGTGCAGATGGTGGGACTTGTCAGCCTTAATAATTGTGTGTGCCGGTACTTACAATAAATCTCTTCCTTCTCTCAATCTCTGAGTCTCTCTCTCTCTCTCTTCCTCCCTCCTTCCTTTCTCTGTCTCTCTCCCTTTCTTTCTCTCTCTCTCTCCTCTTCTCCCTCCCCCTCTCCTTCCCTCCCTTCCACTCTCCTTTCCTCCCTTCCACTCTCCTTCCCTCCCTCCCACTCTCCTTCCCTCCCTCCCACTCTCCTTCCCTCCCTCTCTCTGGTTATTTTGTTTCTCTGGAAAAGCCTAGCATGTAAAGTGCATAGTGTCTGACATACAGAAATAGTCAATAAATGATATAACAAAAAGAAATTCCAAGATGACAGAGCCTCATTCAATAATGAGAACACAGATAAGTCCAGAGGAAGAGAATGAATAATCTGTGTGCACCAGGCCCTTAAGAAGGGAGTAGGCAAATTTTGCAATCTGTATCTAGGTTAGGTGACTGGCTTCTTTATGTAAAAGAAGAAAAGGCAGAGGAATTAGCTTGATCTGGACATGAATAAAAGCTACTCCCATCCTGCCCTACATGGAAGTGGAAGGGAATTTTGGTTCTTGATAGCAAGCTCAGTGGGAGTACAGATACAATCTTCCCCTTTTAGAGGCAGGAAGTTACAGAGAAAGTGAAAGAATTTACAGAAAAAAAATCAGTTTGTTTTTTTTTTAACATCTGATTTACGGTACACTAATCCAACCGATCCAATTCCTACAAATGCATTTTCTTCCCAGTTACAAACTGTGGGGAATGAAAAGATTTCTCTATGGAACAGGTTAGGTCCCCAAGGCTTTCAGCTAAAAACATCATAAAGATTGCAATTTTGAGTTTCTTAATGCATGTGTTTACATTGATATCCTTGAAATACTGATTCTATCATCCCCACTTACTGTGATCATCACCCACAAAACTCTTCCCTGACAAATAATCTTCTGAGTATCACTATTCAGTTAGGGTTAGTCAGTATCAAGGAGTTCACACAGAAAGAAAATAAGTGGCTCTCCTCTGGGTCTTCAGTGAACATGTGTTTCTCCTGTCATCTAAGCTAAAAACCAAGAAAGCTGCAACAGCTGGGAAAGGAAGAAAATGCAAATTGATTTTTAAAGAAAATAGAAAATAAAAGCAATTCGTCCAATTCCAATGTGTGCCATCTATGCTGATTTTTTTCAAGGAAAAGTGCTTATTGTCGCCAGAATCCCCAGAGTAACCACAGCTGACACACTTCTCAGCATTAGAACACTTGGCAACGGGCAATAAGGCCTGCCTGCTTCTTTCCCAAGCAGATGAAAAGCCAGGCACTCCCTAAACAAAACCAATGCAGCTTTTCTTCTGCTCCCTTCATGTCTCCTGAGCATAGCATTTTGTCCTATGCAACAAGAAGGCCATGGAGCCAACCTATTTCACCCAAAGCGTCAAAACTAACACAATGAATTTTTATATTCTCCTGGCTACGACTGAAGAACTACCCTCCGGGCAAACTCAAATGCCGCCACTGCTGATTTACACATTATAATTGTACAAAGTTCTGAGGAGTACTGTCAATAAACAGGAAAATCAGTCCTACTGAAGAATATCTAAACATGTAAAGGAATGTAAATAAAAGTCCTCTGCCATACACAAGTTCTTTGTTTGTATCTGTGGTACCTGATCAATGAAAGAGGACATTTGAAATACTTTTTAATAAACAAACTGTCACCTTGCATTAGTTTACACCAATAGAATTCTTCCAAGTATTTCTGTCATAATAAAAGGTATATAGATTGGTTTGATTATTTTTCACTCTTACCAGATAAAAAAAATTAATCTGACTTAAGGTGTTTCCTCGTATGTAAAAACAGAAAGCCAATTTCAAAGGTTACCATTTTAATGACAAATGGCTCCATTTATGTTTTGATTACAAAACAAGTCTATTTCCTTACTTAAGTTCTATGAAATTCTACTTTTCTCACAATAAACTATACATGTGAAATTCCATCACTGTTATTACTAATATTTATTCCTGATGGCCACCACTTTCTATTCTTTGTGTAGGTATACGCTTAATGTTACATAATCCAGTGGGAATTCCTTTTTAATAAAATAAAATAAATTTAGATTTATTAAATTGCATTCTTTTTAATGCCAAAAATTAAAATACAAAAGAAAAGCTTCCAAAACAGACATGACACAATGTATAAAATCCACCTTATAAGAAATATGTGATTTGTGTCAGAAATTCTTCACACAGTCCTTGAAATTCGAGTCCTGGGTGACACATTCACATATGTCAGTGGTGGTTGGTCAGTTTTATAGAGAATAACTTCATGACTCAACAGTTACCCTGGTTGAACTTTAATTCCCAAATAACAACATTGACTAATATGTAGGTTTTTTTAATGGGATAATATTAATATTTACTTGTTACCATTTCTTACAGGAATCTTGATTTATTAGCTATCTAACCCTCTGAAAATTATTCTGACACACAGTAATACCTGAAAAACAGATTTCTTTCCTTTGGACATAAACTTAAATTTCTTGTGGTGAACATGAAATTGCTTTGCTGATCTGACCCTGAACATGTATTATAGAAAGACCCAAGTTAAGATCAGCAGATAGTGGAAATACCCTAGAAATGAGGCCATCTTCAGGAGACTGCTATCTAATAGAAATCCTACCATATACACTGGTTAGCTGGCACCCATCCACCTCTCTATTTTCTTGGAGTTAAACTTAACATCAAGAACAACTGAGAATCAGAGCATAAATCATAGAAGTCAACAGACAACTGACATGGTACACTGAAACATTCTAAACCTCACTTTCTCACTGTCTTGTGTTGGTTATGCTGATGGGAATGTGGGAACAAAGTTGTGTCCCAGGTTATACCTAGTTTTGATCCAAAGAAATAGTAGGCTAGCCAAAAAACATATAAAAATATACTAATTTTATTCAGTTTCGTGAGAAAATACTATACCAAAAGAGGGGGAGAGAAAAATCTCTTCTTTCTGTCTTGGACAAATTGAATATGGACCGCAACTGGTTTCCAATTCTCTCTAATCTTACTCTCACCTCCCAGCCCAAACGTCTCTCCATCCCGTCTATCCTGCATAAATATTTCCCCTTCCCCAGTTTATTTTTCTTTTCCATCTCTATTCTTGTCCCCTTACTCTGGTAGCATTCTGACACTTTATAATGAGTCCTCTACCTTTCCACCAGCCATGGTCACTTTTCCAGTTTCGTTTCCTACTCTCCTGATTCTCTATTATCGAAGTCCTGACGCCTAGCTGGCACGACTGAGCTCTTAGCAGGAAAGAAAGGAGTGGAAACTGCGAAGAATCCTGTCGTAGAAGAAGGAGAAGGGTTAGGCACTTACGTGAAAGTACTTTTACACCAACCGCATGCCCATCTCAACGCTCTGGAAACTACTGGCCAGTGCCCTCTTATGATCTTCTCTGCACATCATCCCTCCCAGCTCACATTTCAGTTATCAATCTTCGGAGTTAACTTTCAACTGTCAGGCTAGAGAAATTAGGATACTCAACGGTCTCTTTTGTTCTTCATATCTCTATCCATCTCCCAAATGCAAAGCTCTGCTAAATCCATCTTTCGATGTCTCCGACTTTTCAGATAGTTTGAGCCATATCTGACTTTCACTTTTAGAGATCGTTTTCACCTTCTTTAGGTCGGAAGGCACTTATTGTTCTTATTCATCTTATTTGCCTCCCAAATATCCTATTACTGGCTGAAGCTGAAGGTGGTACTACTATAAAATTCATCTTTCTCATTAAAAAAAGACCAATCATCTTCAACTTCCGGAATCCAAAGTAGCTAAAGTAAGAGCCCTCTTTAACTATAACCAATAAAAGTGACTTAAACTCATGTAAGCTCAAATGAAAGGTAGCAAGTAATATAAAAGACTATATGGTTTAGGAAGATGAAGTGAATTGTCAGAGGTCATAAAGCGAGTTTGGAGGAGAGGCTGGATTCAGCTTTGGGCCTTGTTTCTGATATGATCCTTCACTGGCCTTTTTCCTGCATTCACTGGTTCACAAATTACTATTTCTTTCTTCATAAAAAAAGCTAATGTCCTTATTCTTGCCAGAAAATGCTCTCTTTACCACCAGTATATACTTATATTGGAAAGCTAGGATTATTCATACAAGACTCTGAGCAGCTCACAGGCCCTGCATAATATGCTGCCCATCTACTTTTCTAATTTTCCCTTGTGTCACCCAATCCCCAGCCTTCCGTCTACCTACCCAGTTTTGGTACACATGAGCTCCTATCTCCAACTAGAATTCATTTTCCCTCCCCTTTTTCCAAAAGGAAAAATGTATCTTAGATATTTTATTTTAAAGATCAAACTCAAACATTTTTTGCTCCAGGAAGCCTTCCCAATATCTGTTCCATGAAGCTCTCAGCCTCTTCACGTCCACAGCTCTTTCCCCACTAGTAGATCATATGTGCTACTGCTTTAACATTCTTCTCCTTGCTAGATTGTGGGATTTCACTGGTAGAGCATATGTTAAAACTAGAAATACAGGGGTTAAAGACACTATCCAGGAGGTAAAATAACGTAACAACAGTTTAGCTGTGACACAAACAGCGTATTTCTATATAATTGGCCTGAACTATAATTGTACACATTTTTCTGTTGTAATCAAGGCTATATAGTACATGGTGAAAATAAGTAGCCAAACATTGACTAAGGATAAGCAGGGAAGTGGTCAAAATCCACCAGTAGAGAACAAGGAGAAATAATCTATAAAGATGTAATAGGAAAGAATACTGAGTTAATTCAACTACAGGCTTAATGTAAGTAAAAGCAGCTTGGGGAGAAGAAGTTGAATCAGTTCAAGATATTTTTGGTAGTGAGAGCCAGAAAGACTACAGCTGCCAGGAATGAAAAAGGGACGACAATAGAGCAAAGCTATGTTCTAGTGTGCCACTGGGCATTGAGTTCAGTGATTTCTATAGTTTATTTCAACTAATACTCATAACCACGCTGTGTGGTAGGAACTACAAGGAAACAGTGTCTCGAAGCAGCAATGACCTGCTCAGCTAGTAACTGAAGAGCCAGGATTCAAACTCAGGACTGATTCCGAAGTTCACCCTTCATATATTCAGCATTTACCTAAATCCAAGGAGCTTATAGCCACAAAATTAGCCAAAAACTACTTTATTTCCTCAAAGATCAAAGTCTAAGACAGACTTTATATGATTGCCAAGGCTCTCTGCATGTAATAAAGAATAAATTCATTTTTAGTATAATCAGCTAAAGCATACTTGAGATGGAAATACCTCGAAAACCATCTAGCCAAACCTCCTTTTGCAAATATTAAAAACACTAAGGCCATCTAATTGAATTGTATAGAATCTATGCTATAGATTAATGAGGAGAGATGTTCTGAAGAGAAATAAAGTGCAAAATTGTTGTTCCTAAGGATGAAGATCATGAGAAAAATGTCCCCTCATCCTGTGTAGGTGAGCTGCATAATGCCAGGCATCTTGTCTCTTTTTGGCCAACTGCATCTCCATTATCTAGGACAACAAATGGGACTGTTATTAGAACACAATACACATTTTACAAAACAGGTGCCCAAATAATATCTGTTTCATGAAGGGACGGATAGGTCTATGACTGGGAGTTTGGTAATAAGGGTGCAAGTCTGCAATTAATCAAGAGACTGACCACATTAGTTAGATGTTATTAAACCAATTTTTATTTGCCATTTAGGTAACAGAATTTTCTCCTTGTAATTTTCCAGTGACATTTTAAATACCTTGCATAGTTTCAAATGTCCTCATCAGGAATCAAGAGTTTAATATACCATCAATAAATGAAATTTAAAATGTGTCCTTTTGGTAGAATCACTAAGAAAAAAAATTATGAAAAAATAACTCAAAGATTTTAATTAGTAAAGTGGTAATATGAACACTTCATCCTTATCTTGGTTTTGGAGGGTGGGAAACACAGAAGTAATGTTTTATTTCTAAAACCATGTTCCCATAAAGCTGAGCAGAAGGACTGCTTATAACAGAATTTCCCAGCCAAATTCTCAAAGGGCCCCCAACAGGCTTTCTCAATTTGTGGGCTCTGTCCTGTAACAATCTATTTCTTTCCAGACTCTCCTTGGAAACCAAAGATTTATGTCATTCTCATCATATTTTAAAATGAAATTGGTCCTGGTTAAAATAAAAATGAAAAGTGAAAGCCTGCCTTCTTTCCAAATACTAATGCTGTCTGGACAATACCTCATTAATATGCCCTATTCTGTAACACCACTAACGACTTTGCAGCATTCTTATCAATATTTGGACATTTCCAAAAACCTAGCTCACTTACAGGCATTTGTGAAGATGAGTTGTACGTAGACACAGGCCTAAAAAGGAACGGTAAGTAAACATTCTGTTTGTCAAGTTATCAAGGGAAAAGCAGACCATCCTTTTTTATCAATGACTTAAAAATCTCCTGCTCAAATTCCAGTGTAAAGGACAAGTCACATGGACTGAAAACACTTTTTAAAAATTCACATAGTAATCCTGAAATGCTTTCTGCTCTTTGAATATATTTAAACAAGTAGGTATAGGAGCATTTCATTGATAGATTATCAAACCACAGAACAGAACAGGACAGAATAAAAAGGGCTTTCCTAAGGGAGTAGCATGGTCATTGTTCTATAAAAACACATAACCATATCGCTATAAACTCATCCTCACAGGAAGTAACCCAGTTTAATAAGCACAGACCTGCAAGTTAATATTAAAATTCACTTTGATTTCAGCAGCAACCAAGCTGATCCAATAAGGACCTATTACATAAAACCCTTATTGTCATATTCGTCATCATCACCACTCTCAATAGAGACCACTGCCAGCACCAAGAAGCCCTCAGTTCACCTCAGGAAATATGCTACACAGACAACCATCCAAATAACAATACAGTGGTGAGATGACCCTGTTTATTTTATCAGAATGGCACTCCCTTAATTTTTCAATTCTCTTTATTGATGTCCTCTTTCATGTATAGGTCTATTAGATTCTACTTCCTCTACTGTCCTCCCAGGAATTGGTGCTTGCCAACTACAATAAGTTGTTTTGACAACTTGTCTAGCTATACAATACTCTGTTTCTTTCCCTCTGCAGTCTTTTTGGCTTCAAATGAGTGCCTTCAGAATATAGCAGAGACTATCCAACCAAACTATGCAACAGGGGGAAAAACAGCTTTCTATGCGTAAGCACCGTCCTGCCAAAACCATACTTTTTCGTGTGCTCATAGTTTCCTTTCTTTTCCTCTTCATTTTCATGGATAAATCCCCCTTGCTATCTTGTCTACTCCTATCTTAATAAGGAATGACTGCCGTGACTACCCCCATCCAACTATGCCATTCACCGCCAGCACCTCTGCTCTCCTCATGTGCTTTAAGAAGAACTGATTAGCACTTTGCATAATTAACCTGATTAGCACTGTGCATAATCAAACTGATTAGCACTTTGCATAATTAAAAAGAAATAATAATAATAACAATAATAAGCACTAAGTAATATCAAAAGCTGTTAGTCCCACAGCCCTTTGGTTACCTCCAAGATAAGTTCAGTGCAGCATATTTTGCATCTTCACTTTGAAATCTTTTAACTCAAAAGTCAAGAAAACAAATTAAAATGCTTTCAATCCTTAGGCCCATTATGATTTTCATATCCATATCAGTTATCAAAATAAGCTCTTCTTGCCCATGCATGGCTCCGATTTAGTTTCAGTCTTGCATATTTTACCCATGCCAAAATGAAGACAATGTCGATATAAAACTAAATCACTAAAAAATATTTGGAATAAAATTAGAACCAAGATGTGCTGCTTCTACAACTATATAATTCTCCCATGCATTGTTTCTGGATCATAATGAGATATATGGAAAGAACTGGACGACTTGTCAGGAAAACCTGGCTCTGACATTTACTGTGTGACCTTGGCTCAGTCATTTAACTTCTCTGACCGTCAGTTCCCTCACCTGTAAAATGGAAGTAATAATGCAAGTTTTGCAACCTCAAGGGTTGTTGTGAAAATAAAATAGTAATTTAGGAAGACACTTTGTGAACTGTAAGGCACTAAACATATATGGAATGTTCCATTCTTGGTACCTAAATCTCTGTTCCCCTTAACTATAATACAAATTTATATTTTAATGCCTTAGAATTGATA
Organism: Lyroderma lyra; assembly: GCA_004026885.1. NCBI lineage: Eukaryota > Metazoa > Chordata > Mammalia > Chiroptera > Megadermatidae > Lyroderma > Lyroderma lyra. The sequence goes on from PVJL010000283.1 coordinate 241,378, forward strand.
AGTTATGAACTTATTTTGCATATTTTACATTATTTCCTAATCGATGGCTGAATGTGATTAAAAGTTTGACTGGGAGTTATAACTTAACTTTAGTCATTATTGTATCCATTACAGCCCTCATTTATGTTTGCACAGAAGTTAAAACCAAGGTAGCATCACTGTAAATTCATAAGAGAAGAAAATCTAGTATATTTCTATTAACTTGGGACTGTAACTTAGAGAATTCTGCAACTCAGCTTTTCTCCACCCTACCATAGCCAACCGTCAGCTCCTTACAACCCTCAAGGCTTCGTTCAGTTCCATTTTCCTTCAAGAGACCATCTCAGACACTATTTAAACAGAATTTCTCTCTCGTGCTCCCATAATATATTATCTGGACCTACTTTGTACAGTTTACTATGTATTTAGTATGTGTATAGGTGATTCCTCCAAAAGACTAGGAACTCCTAGGGGGAAGCTACTATGCCTGTTCATGTTTTCCCTATAATAACTGCAAGAATGAGTGATGCACATGCTGAGCACTCAACACATTTGTTACAGTTGATTTGAGGAAACTGGACAGCAAAGTATTTTTTTTCACTATGCACTTACCATATAGCTGCTATCTGCAAACCTGAGGAACTGCTTCACAACTCTTTGCTGGGAACTACTATGATATTTGACATACCCATAAGCACTTTACTGACCCTGAAAATATTTAATATATGTTAAATTAGGTTTATTTATTTATTCAGTCATTCACTTAATCATTCAAAAATAAATGTGACTGCTTAGTAAGTGCTATGCATATAATACAGCATTGATTAAGTTTAAAAGGAACTGTTGGTTCCTCTCAAGGAGCTTATAGTCTACATATCTTTGCAGGAGTCTATAGTAGCCTTAAGAAGGATGGTGTAAAGCGAAGTAGCCAAGATAAGCAATTGCAATGTACCCAATATGGAGCCATTAAGCCTCTACTGACCTAAAGGAAAAGAACCCAAACAAGCAGTCAGTGTTCCTGGGCCAGTCATCCATTTTACAATTCATTTAATTCAAGAAAGAAAATGCTGCTGTGGAGATTATTCAAGTCCAAATGTTCCTGGTGAAGGTGCTTCCAGTAATTCTGGGAAAGAAGCCAATCCTCTAGTTTTATATGTAAATATTTTAAAAACACACACATATATATAAGCAAAAAGGAAAGGTCAGGAAGATGTAAGTCTTTTAAAAATCTATTTTAATTATTTTTTTCTACAACTGTCCACGAAAGTTTGGGCTTTTCTGTAGCCTTCCATTTTCTTTTACACAATACACCTGCTTTTTTTTCCCTAAACTAAATATTTCTTCCATCTAATGACTCTCTTTATTAGACAGCATCTAATTTGCATACATTTACATACAATTTAACTGCTAGCTTGTGAGAACAAAGAAATGGCTCTGTATTGTACTGAAGGACAATACTCAGTAAAGGAAGGTATAAAAACCAACCAGCTCAGTGACTGCATAAGCTCTTTGTTTCAGATATACCAAGCTCTTTTTTTGTTTAACATACCAGTTTAAAAGGGCAAAAATTATTTCATCAAACAATGAAAGGTAGAGCACTATTTTGTTTAACTGCCCATTTCCTCTCTAGCTTGGTTACTACAATTCAGGGATCCAAGCTCCCTGAATCTACTACACTTTCCCTTACTAGAGTTGATGGATTGAATCCCTTCACATATTTTTGTTTCATGTTCTTATTCCTACAACAACCTGGGTTTCCACAGTGATAAAGCTCTGTTCTGATGCTAATGTGTCCTGCCACCTGCCTTGTTCCCCAGAACAGACAGGGTAGAATACGGTATACTGTTTTCTAGAACAGTGCATATATACCCTTACCCTTAGCAAGTTAATAGATTTTACTGAGTCTTCTGGTCTTTATGTTATGAACCATCTCTTCAAAAGAAATGTTTTTCAGTGTCGACTGGGGAATAGATGGGAAAGGAAGACTTGAACATAGAGAGGGAGTTTCTGGTGAAAGTGAAAGAGAAGTTAGAGGTAAAAGAGTACTTGAGTCAACTGTTTCTCCACTTAACAATGCTATCCCTTTGTAAGTGTCCAAACCTGGAAGACTCTTGGAAGATTAAAAAAAAAAAGAAAAGAAAAAAAAGAAATGAAAACCAGCCAGGAGGTCCTTGATTCTCCCATGAAAATGAATTCACATGTTTTGTGACATAGGGTAAGTTACTATGACACTTCTCTGTACCTCTCATCCTTGACACATAGAGAGGGAGATTATGGAAAGCAATCTTGAAGAGTTTGTTCAGTGTTTTATAAATATTAACTATTGAAAACACATAAAATAATAATAACTCTGTGGTCACAACCAACTGAAAATAAACACTAGAGAGATTCAAGTTTGTGAAATGCCACGTGTAAAATATCACAAAAAATGATATATGAAAATGCTTCAGAATTGTAACAAGTTATACAAATACAAGGCAAAATACTAGGACAACTGAAAAGCATAAAGTCATATATGAAATTGGCACCAAAGGCTCAATGGAAAAATCACATTGTGACCAGGTGCTGAAAGTGGTCATGGGAGATGCACTTCCTTGAAAATATGAGGGCTGTCCAGAAAAAAATCCAGCCATAAATGCCTCTATTTTTCATATGGCATGGCTGGATACTTTCCAGACAGCCCTTGTATATCTAATATCATTAATTTGGTATATTTTCTGCATCTGATAATGCATATTTACAATTTTAACGACCAAAAGAAGTGTGAACTTGTCAGTGATAAGTGAAGAAATTCTACAACTCTGTGGGCCGCAGAATGCCCACATGATTTGGAACCTTCAGCAGTCAAACAGATTGTACAGTCTCTACCAGTGATCTTGAAACATGTCTGATTTTCCACCTGGTGAGAAGAAGCCTGAGTTAAAGATTTGTATTAAAGCTGGAGTGCTAACACAGACCAAGTCTGCCAACTTCTTAAACCATAAGCAGCTATGAATAATGATAAAAAATAATACTCAAAAGAAAGGATTAGACATTGTCTTTTTAAAAACCCTTAGGACTGACTAGATTCTAGGTACTAGAATGAGTAGGCAGGAAGAAGCTGACCCTCTGAAAACCATGGCTTAAGCTCTGAAAACCTCCTAAATTTCAGACAATTTAACCTCGACCCCTAAACCCCTTGCTCAATGAATGAATGAGAGAATCACCTCATGAGTGACTGTCAGTAAGTTTTAGTGTCCTTTAATAGATTGTAAGTTTTACATGCAAGTTCTTTTTCTAAGCCTCATTAGATCTCTCTTGTTAATATAAGTTTGAGGTGGTACTGTACTTATTTTCATGTCATAGAGTATTATCTAATGGTACCCAGCATCAGACCTATTTGCTACAGTCTAACATATTAAATTCTGCCTTGTTTGTTTGTAAAGCATCTCTTAAACTAACCCAGCCAACATCACCTGTGCTGGAGGTGGTTAAGATCCACCTCCCCAAAGCATGTTACCACGGTGACAAAGTAGTGACCTAATTTGCACACACCTGCTGGGTTAATTGGGCCAAAATGAAAGATGATATATATGCTGAAAATCCAAAACTGATTTTTTCCCTCAAAATTAAATATTTGATTTTTTTAAATTAGCAGTTTCTAAAGCTAAGTAACATACTCCAGGTGTGCATTTGCCAGTTAATATACCCTGAATGTTTCATGACACTTGAATAGCAAAATACATTGAGTGATGAATACAAATTTGTTATGTATTCTCTGTGTGCAACGACTAGTATGAGTAAGTGGTCTCAACAGGGTGTGCCTAAAGGGTCAAGCCACTGCCTCAAAGCAGATATGGACATTTCAACTATGTCACGTTATCACCCAGAGTCTGAGCTGCCTCCAAAAATGGAAGCTCACTTTGGAGAAAGCTACGCTCCACAGCCTGTGGCAACCTGCAACACCTTTGACAAAAACATCATTTACCTATGTTTGACCTCTTCCCACCTCTCTGTACTCATCCTTCCCAGACCACTGATAGCTTTTCTTTGAGCTATATCCAAGAACTGATGAGGATATGAGCAAAGAGATATTTTCAGAGACTGCTAGTAAAGCAATAGTAATGTGTAAGTGGTATGGCTAATGTATCCAAAGCTTGAAAAAATACATGTATCTTTGAATAAACTATTCTACTTCCAGCAATTTATCTTAAGGACATAATCAGGGATGTATGCACAATGGTATTCATCATAGGTTCATTTTAATAGAGAAAAACTGGAAGCAACTTACATGTCCAAAAATAACAGACTGGACAAGTTACTATAACACATTGATTGTATGAAATACTATAGAACCAATTAAAAACTCATGTTACAGTAAATTATTAACACAGACAAATATTTGTAATATATTGCTATTTAAAAAATCAGAATCCACAATCATGCATAAAGTATAATTCTGTGCTTTTACAGGCAAACATACATATGAGGGCTGTCCGGAAAAAATCCAGCCATAAATGCCTCTCTTTTCCATATTGCATGGCTGGGTACTTTCCAGACATCCCTTGTATACACATCAAAATGTTGATTAATGACTTTTTCTAAGTGAAAATAGTAGTTAATATCAAGGGAGATTTTATTGTCTTCTTTGTGCCTATTTGTGTTTTCCCAATAGTTTTACCATAATAAGGTACTACTTTTATAGTAGAAAAATTAGTATCTTATTAAAAATAAAGGGTATAAAGGAAAAAGTTAAATTACATTTACTGAGTCTCTCCCCAACAGATTTCACATTTCACCTGTCTTTACCTCTCTCCTTGCCAATTCCAGTTATAATATATGTTAAACTTAATAATGTTCTTTTATTGCTAAATATTCAAATTTTCTAACTGAATAGATCATTTACTTATGTACAAACCTTACAAAGGTGTCAGACATCAGCACCCTTAGAGTCTCCATGATGCTTTTTATGCTTAAAAAGACCATACAACGTAACTGCCTTTTAGTAATGATGACGACTTGAAGTGAACTTTTCCAGGTACAAATATATCTAGTCATCACCTGGCTACCGAATCCTGCTGAAATTACAACATTCACATTTGACTTTATTTGTACAGTTATAGGGTCTTACTGATAAGTAAGAGGTTCTCTTAAGTAAGTAAAATTAACATTAGCATATGAACTGGAATTGCTGTTTAAAGTATCTCGCTAGGGGTTTGATTTATTCTATGATGCCTTCACTGATTTAATCATTGCTTAGATTATTGAAATAATTTATTCTCATAAGTAAAAAAGTTTCATGGAATTTTTCTATGTCATAAACAATCAACATCGGTGATTGATAAATAAATAAAAATGTCAATTTTGACATTTCAGTTCTCATTCTAGCATTTTATTTTTACCTTAGTGCTGATCTCGGCCTTCCTAAAAAATTCACTGAGTAAAAAAACGTGAATCTTTATTCAAGTGACAAAATACAATTATTTTTATTTCATGAATAAACATTAATAAATTAAAAATATCTGTAATATAGAAATAATTTTTGTAGAATTAAAGATGTAAATATTCAAATTAAATCACATGTGAACTAGAAGAAAGTATGGGTAACTCTCTTGGTAGGAGTTTTCTATACCATAAAAAAGTGGTTGGCACATGCAGCTACACAAAAAGACCAAAGCAAAAGTCAAAAAGCAAATTTAAAACTGACAGACATCTTAACATCTATTATCAAAAAAGTGTTATTTTTTTGTAATATACAAAGAGGTTATACAAACTAATAAAAGATTTGAAGAAAATGTTTTATAGAGAAAAATGAAAAAGTACTTACAGCTTAATCACAGAAACATAAGTGGCTAGTATAATTTAAACATTTTTAAATGTTGTTTAATCTAACTTATAAATACAGAAATCTATTAAATTACTGATGAAATATCATTTTCACTTTTCAGATTAGAAAAAAAAAAACTGTTAAAATCCAGTATTGGTGAGGCTGTGGGAAATCAGTGATTCTCACACATTAGTGTTAAATGTATATAGTAGAACATGTTTTTGAAGGGAAATATTTAATAGCTATCAAAATTTTAATTATACAAATATATGTAGGAAATTATACCATGTATACATTTAAAAAGTACAGGATATATTTAGAAGGCTATCTTCTATAATATTGTTTGAATAGAAAACAAATTAGAAATAATCACATGCCCATAAATTAGGCAGTAAATACATATAGCTACATCCATAAAATGGAAATATTAGACACCAATAAAAAGGAGATGATACAGTATAATATACCATATTATAAATATTATAAAATCTCTAAGATATAGTATTAAAAACAAAAGAGAAACAAAATACAAAGAAAACCTGAACAGTATAATTCCCACTCTGTTTTTAAAATGCAGCTATATAGGTACATTTCTGTACATGAATATACTTGAAATTGTTTGCCCCTTGTGTATCATTTTATTTTTAAACATTATCATGTGCATGCATTTTAAAAATAACAATTGCAAAAAAAGATGTTCAGTGTTGTGGTAAAAGTGAAAAGGAACAAAATGGAATTAAAGAGTACTATATTCCTTAATTCCTCACTGTATTTATCTAGAATCTAGGCCTATTCCATGTCCCCATCTGTAAAATAAGTGAATTATACTGAAAAGATAACATGTAAATTATCTTACAGTTCAAACAGTTTATACGTTTATGTCTTAATAATTTAATACTGAATAGTACTAAAACATGTTTAAGACTCAAATATCTATTTTTGAGCATCTATATCTACTACAATTAACAAATCTCTATTTGATACTTTGTATACAGCTTGCAGTTATGTCTTTATAACAATAGAAAACAAGGTACATGTTAAAAATTTTGGAAAATTGAATAAATTAAATTATCTTAAATACATTACTCACTGTACAAATAGTGCTTCTGGATCTCAACTGTTTAGTTCTGCCAAGGTGTTGAAATACTCATATGCCAAACAAGACTAATCAGAAATTTATTTCTCACATACTCATTGCTAACTTCTAGCCTTGGTCCGGGAGTTTTTTGAATCTATTCTTGATATGTGCTCTCAAAGATACAACTTGAGTAGAACGAAATGTCAAAATTGGTTTCTAATTCAAGTGTATACTGCCACAATCACTCTTTAAAAGTTTGTGATATTGTGTAACACTAAAGTATATGTTCACAAACTAAAAGTACTTGTATCTTTTTAGTCTGTGGTATTTAAGGCTTCAGTATGATCATGACCTTCTTCCATTATGACTTAATAGTCTTGTCACTTGGATAATTGTTTTTAAAAGCAAAATCTCTCAGGCACGGTTTGGATGACAAATTATATGGTAACCTAAGTTACATAGTGGAAATGGTACACTGTAGTATTTCTGAAAAAGAAGGTAGTTTCTTTCCTATATTTCTGGTTCCCATTATTGTGATAATAACAGAATCATGAAAATCTCTTTGGCAAGATTCAATGGTGTAGCTGACAACAATGTTGTATTATCAATCACATCATAATCTGGTTTATAAATTAGAACTGTAGGTAAAGCCTATCAAAAATTATATTGAGAGATTTTCAGTTACTCTAGTGAAAAGAAAAATTTTAAACCCTCTCATCTAAAAATTTAACCATTTCTGAAAATGTTATTTGTCTCTGTTTTTCAATGCTCACTGTAGACTATCTATTTCCTTTTGCATTTTTTCATATAATATCAGCCTGGGTCATGGTAATACTGTCATCTGTTGTAGCAGCGAGCAATGGGAAAATTGTAACGCCGTGGGTGCAATGTTGATTAGACACATTAAACTCAGGAAAATTCAATCAAATCTCATCAATTTCAATAATTTACCACCACATGTCTTTGTCTAGTTATGGATAAACAATTTAATTTTGAATGAAGCATTTGGAGAAATATCTGCTGCAGAATGAAAGGAGGAATGAGAAGAACAGATTTCTTGTGTTCAACTCAAATGCAAAGATAACTACATATTCCTAAAAGGCTCCATGTGAACCTATGGGCTACTATGAACTAATATTCTAAAATATTAAATCTGAAACAGACTCAGAGATACAGAGAACAACTGATGGTTGCCACTGGATGGGAGGGATGGTTGCCACTAGATGGGAGGAAAGAGTGAAAAAAGTAAAGGGTTTAAGAAGTACAAATTGGTAGTTACAAAATAGTCATGGGGAGGTAAAATACAGCACAGAAAATATAGTCAATAATATTGTAATAATTATGCATAGTGCCAGATCAGTACTAGATTAATGGCGGGGGGATCACTTCATAAATTATTTAAATGTCTAACCACTATTCTGCATACCTGAAACTAATATAAAATAATATGAAATATCAACTGTAATTGAAAATAAAAAAATAAATTAAATCTAAAGAGATTCAGTTTGACACTCTATTTTCATTTATAGCTTGATATAAAGAAAAAGAGAAAAAGATATAATATTACCCCTAGAAGAGATAATTTTCCAAAGGAAGAAATAATGGTTCAAGGATACCTGTGGCTTCTCTACCAATTCCTGGCCCCAGAGTGAGAAATAGAGTTAATAAAAACAGCTAAGAGTATCAATGAATTCAGTCCCTTTCTTTGTGGCCAAACTAACTTTGGCTTTCACAAATAACAAGCCTGCAAAATTTGGGGGAGAAATACTTAAGCATCTTTAACCCATTCCCGAACACTTACTATTGCCGTGTTGACTGTGAAGATAAAGAGGAGGGTCAACTGGTTGCCTCGGAAGCAGATCTAATTGTAAATTGTTGCTAGCTAGTAAGGCATGCATCCCCTCAGCCCTCTAGTACACATACACCTGAGGGAAATAACCTGAGCAACATATAAGAATACAGGGATTGAATTTCTTGTACTCAAGATTTTTCTCTTGACTGGCTCCTTCATCTAAGTCAGCTTTTAGTTCAAGCATTATTTCCTCAGAATGCTTACTTCAAAATTTTTCTGTCCTGTGAACGAACATACAATTATGTGTTATCCAGAACAGAGGTACACCAGAAGAGCTGTAACTTAAAGAAATTGTTTAGTAGATAAGACTCATCATAATTCATATAATCACTCTGTTTTAAAAATTAAAATTGTGGTTTATTCAGTATTCTTAAAAAAAAAAAAAGAAAACCAAATACCTATAATATTCCACAATCATGAAATAGAAAGGACCAACAAATGCTTCTGATTCTATTCCAGATCTTTTAGGAATGGCTGTCACTCTGCTCTCTCTGTTCACTCTCACCCTAACAGAAGTCTATTCTTTTATTACAGGAAAAGGAAACCATTTTCAACAGCTTGAGAATCAACTCAGAAGTAGAAAGAATGCCAGGTGTTCCAGTTGGGCAGAGCTGAGATTAAATTCTGTCTCAGCCACTCACTGGCTACGTAAAGTTAGGAATAGGCCTCTCGGAACTGAGCCTTGCTTTTCAATCTGCTTCTGGAGACTTTATCACTTCTAGTTATCACTTAATGGATGTGTATTTTTATATATAGACAGATTCATAATTCTCTAATAAAGATCTTGTCTATGTTAAATATAGAGTGATTATGTGATGGTTTCAACAAGTAATCACCTACCATAATGCTTGTGTCACTTTATGACACTAAATTTCAGATATATACTTGGTTTATAGTAACCAGAGATCATTATTATAAACTTTTCTGTAACTCATGATATAGGTCATGGGTAAAGTTATTTGAAAGTACTATAGACTGCAAAAGTATATTTGGTATCTCAACACACATGGATTCACAGAAAAGCTGGATGATAAACTAATGTCAGTTTGAAAGTTTACACTGCATATATGGAGTAAGTGTAACCCTGTTGATTACCTACTATATGCCTCAAGTCCAACTTCTATAATGAAGAGCAGTTTCAGTAGTTCAAAAGAATATGAAAGAGAATGATTCGTAATTCAATTAAATCCATAAAAAATACCAAGGTGCCATGGCAACAAGTATTCTATAAATGCTGAACAGATAAACTTTGTCAACTACAGAGAGGAGAAAGGATCAATGCATGACCATGTACATAAGCCTTCCATAGATATTTTACAGTAAAACAGAGTTATTCCCTATAGTAGGTAAAATAGTGTCCTCTAAAATGTCATGTTTACCTGGGGCATCAGAATGTGATATTATTGGGAAATGAGGTTTTTGTAGATGTAACCAGTTAAGGATCTTGAGATGAAATCATGTCAGTTTTAAGGGCTCTAAATCTTATCACTGGTGTCCTCATAAGTAGAGGAAAGAACAGACAGACAAGCAGAAGGGGACACCATTTAAGTGGAGACAGAGTTTGAAGTTACGCTGTCAAAGACAAGGGACACCTGGAGCCACCAGAAGATGGAAGAGGCAAGAAAAGGGTCTCACCTAGAGCCTTCAGGAGGACCGTGGCCCTGCTTGATTTTGGTCTTCTGGCCTCCCGAACTCTGAGAGAATAAATTTTTGCTGTTTTAAGATACCCAGTTTGTTGTGTCATGTTACAGCAGCCCTAGGAAACTAATACCTTCTCTCCCTACTCTCCTGCAGTTACGTAAGTGTAAGTGGTAACCTCAAAGTCCCCTATTGATGGGAGCATACAATGACAAAGAGAGATCAATGAAGTAACTTACTGGGAGGTTGTAGTGATGGTTGCTAATTGTAATAAATTAACCTTAAAAGCCCTCTACTTGGAGTTGTTCCCTCTTAAATCCCATAGGTAGATGTCATCCAAACATGATATAACCTCTTCTAATCCCATAGTTTCCAGAAAGCCAGAAAATAGTCTTAAACAAATGTTTGTCATTTTTTAAAGAAAATCATGAGATTTTTATTTTTAAAAATAAAATGCTATACTATACTGACCTAAATAATTAGTATTAATAAGTACTTTATGATGGCACACAGTCAATAGCAAAGTTATTCTTAAAATCACTTAACTGAACATAATTTAAATCAGTCATCAAATAAAAAATAATTTAAGTTGTTAAAGAACTGGATTAAGAGAGTAAATATACCTGTGTTTTATCAATTAAAATTTAAATGTAATATCAAATGACAAATTTACAGGGCAAAATTTTCTTTTGGCTTAGGGTATATCCTGTCCTGACACTGGCAAAGATATATATCGCTCGGCTTGAGGAATCAGACCAGCATGACAAAAGATTATCTTTGAATTGTCTCCAAATACACAAAATTAACCAATTCTTAAAGTACTACTAAACTCAGCTATCTTAATTGATACATAAAATTAAGACATTTTATTAGAGTAAGATATTTAGTTAATTTCAGTTTACCTATTTTTTCTGTACATATCATCATATATCTACACTTACTTAAATCTTGAAATTCAGACGACCCTGAATTTGCATTTACATTATTTATTTTTAAAAAGTCATGATCCCTAGTACATTATGTTTTGATATTCTTAACAAAAAATGAGCATAATAAATAGTTTGAAATTTTCAAATACTTTAAATAAAATGTTTTAAGAGATGAAAGATATATTCACATATTTTCATCCTAAATATATGGAGATGCATATATTTAGAAAATTAGAAATTGTTTTCATAAATTCCCTTAAAGAGTCTCAAAAACCGTAAGGATGCACATGTAGATATTCATCATTAAATAGAACACGTTCAAAGTAGGAAATACTGAAGCAATTATCTTTCTGGAAATAGCAAATAGCAATTATTATTATTATTTTTAACCCAAGAGACACATACTGATCACAGTTAGTAAATTATAGTCATTTTTATTTGTACTTAAATTGTTTTTTGAGACAGTGGTCTCCTTATACTTTATAAGCTCACTAAGACAATTAAGGTATGTTTAATTAAACATAAAAAAGATAGTATTCAAATAAATCTCTATAAAAGATACTTTAAATATATAAATTATTAATATTAAAAATCATATTACAAATAAGAGCACTGTTATTGAGGAGCATATGATTCAAAAGTAAATACTAGGTTATGGAGTGTTTCTTAAATTTTTGCTTGTTTTTAGATAAGTATAATGGTCTATTCCAAGTGCACAATAAATCTGTGAGAGCTAGAGCAAGTAATAAAAGTGGTGGAGAAAGAAGGATCTATATAGTAGGTCATGTTAAACATTTTATTACGTGGTTTTGGAGTAGAATTATAATGATGATGATAAAGGAGAAGAAGAACAAGTGGAGGACAAGGAGGAAGAAGAAGAAATAATTTTATTTTTGAAATACATTTTTATACTGTCACTTCTAGGTTATAGATTAGCAAATTGAGCCTAAAAGTATGGGCTTCCCAATATCTCCTAGCCAATAAGTAATAGTGCAGAAACTGAAATCCAGATCTTTTATTTCTAAACCCCATATTCCTTCTATAATGTACTGCCTCTTTGTTCCCTGAATCCAGAAATATGTAGTAAAATTCTTAAATACTATTAAAATAGAAATCGCCCAAACAAGCATTGAGAATGCCACAGTGTTTCTAAAAGTAAAAATCATCCTTTTAAAAATTATTGTTGTTATATAAATTTGAAGACAAAATCCTCCTTGAATCACCTCAATTTTTAATATAGAATCTTGGCAATGAGAAGGTACTCCCAAATCTGTCGGATGAGTTCATGCTACAGATGGAAAGATTAAGAAGTTACAGAAATTCAGATAGGAGGAGTCAGTGAAATTCTTTCTCAGGAGGTATTTTACAATAAATAATATAATGAGGTTTACAGTCTAACAGAGGAGAAAAACATTAAAGTAATAATTTTATTGTCCTTACTTATTTGCAACTGAGGTCTAGTCATAATCATTGACTATACTACATAATTGCAAGCTTAACTCATTTGTTGACTTTAGTCCTCAGCCTGAAAATGATGTCCTTTCTCCTTTCTAGTTACTTAAGTCCTAAGTTTTATATTTTTTCAAGACTAGCTCAAGTCCCATTTATTTTCTTTTTTTAATTTTTATTATATTTACCGGGGTGACATTGATTAGTAAAATTATATGGGTTTCGAGTGTACAACTCTATAATACATCATCTATATACTTCATGTGTGTTCATCACCCAGAGTCAGTTCTCGTTCCATCACCATTTATCTGACCTCCTTTACCCTCTTCTACCACCTACCCCCTTACCCTGTGATAACCACACTAAACTGCTGTCCATGTCTATGAGTTTTGTTTACATGTTTGTTTGTCTTGTTTCTTTGTTGTTTTCAGTTTTATATCCCACATATGAGCTATGATAAAAAAGTATAATGAATGTTTAAATTTTAAAAAAATTATTACAGTAAAAGGCACATTGCCATTGATCCACTTTACTTCCAACACACGTATCCCAATGTTCTTGCCCCTTTCTGAAGCAGTTTTGGAAGTCCTCTCTAGTTGAGTGTCTTCAGTTGCACTGTCATGGCTGCCTCCATGTCTTGAATCTACTCAAAACATTTACTTTCCATGGTCATTTTGACTGTGGGGAAGAGCCAGAAGTTGCACAGTGCCAGATCTGGTGAATAAGGTGAATGGGGACACACCATAATGTCTTTATTTGACAGAAATTTGTTAATGCACTGTGGTTGATCTATGACTTACAGCACACCTTTAAAACACACCTTCTCTCAACCATAGCTAACAACCAACTGACTGCACCAAACAAGCTGAAACTTGTCACACACTGTTACTATGGTTCGACACGCTGAACCTTGTAACAGTGAATTGAATGGCACTCGGCAAAAGCATTCACTATCACCATATTTTTTTACTACACCTCATATGAGTACAGTCATATGTGGTTCTAGACTTTTTCTGACTTACTTAGCAAAATAATTTCAAGACCCATCTATTTTGTTACAAATGGCAGTATTTCATCTTTTCTTATAGCTGAGTAATATTCCAGTGTACAGATGAGGAATTTCCGAAAAAATCCAGTCATAAATGCCTCTATTTTCATATTACATGGCTGGATACTTTCCAGACAGCCCTTGTATGTACCACATCTTCTTGATCCAATAATCTATCTAAAGATACTTTGGTTATTTCCATGTCTTGGCCACCATGAATAATGTTACCATGAACATAAGGGCACACATATTTTCATGGATAAGTATTTTCAGACTTTAGGGTAGATACGCAGAAGTGTGATTGCTGGAATGTATGCTAAATTTATTCTTAAATTTTTTAAGAAACCTCCATAGTGTTTTTTACAGTTGGGTGTACCAATTTACATTTCCATTAGCAGTGTATGAGGGTTCCTGTTCCTCTCCAACCTCTCTAACACTTGTTATTACTTGTCTTAATAATAGCCATTCTAATAGGTGTGAGGTGGTATATCATTGTGGTTTTGATTTGCATTTCCCTGAGAGCTAATGAGGATGAGCATGTTTTCATATATCTGTTGGTCATATGTTTGTCTTCTTGAGAGAAGTGTCTATTTAGGTCTTCTGCTTTTTTTTTTTCCTTACTTGTGACTTACCAAGCACTCTATCTCCACTGAATATCTTTAGCCCTTAATTACATTTTTCGGTCATAGCAAATGGGTTTCATTTCAGATCCAAATTCCATTAATTGATAATGGTTGTCTAAACTGTTATTTCCAGTAGAATTCTGAGGTCAGCTTCTGGTTTAGCAGCAAGGAGAACCATGATGACTTAGTGATTTCCTTCATGGATAGTGAAGAAGAGAATGGGGACATCAGGTCTAGAACATTCATTTGACCAAAGTGCTTGATTTTTTTAACTTTTTTAGTATTCATTTGACACCAAATCCAGATCTAGACCATGCATTTAACACTGAGATTCCCATATATATAAATATATTACATATTTTATATATATTAATGTATATTACATCTCAAGTATAACATAAGATTCTTTTACTCAAGGACCATGTATGCCTCTTTATGTCCATAGCATCTAGCCATGCCTCGCAAAATAGGGATCTGCTGATGATAATGAAATGACCTTTTTAGAATTCACTTATTACTATTATTCATAAACTCTATTTATCTCTTTGCTGTTATCAAAAGATTATCTATTTTAAAGGAACTTCATAACATAAACTACAAAATTTGAATAAACACGTTGTCTTTATCATCTCCAAGTTTAAATTAAACACTAGGAAATTACTGATATTTAAGAATTAAATATATGCCTACTAAATAATAAAGGGGAACAAAGAGAAGATAAGATAAACAAGCATTTTTAAATGGATTCAAACCTTTTTAAAAAATCCCAAATCTATCTCTTTTAAAACACACTTTATACACTTTCTATGTCCTAGAATTTTTATCCTTTTTTAATAGCCAGCATGTTCTTGCACATAGTAAGTGTTGAAGAAATCCATGTCAATTAGTTTAAAGTTACACTAGAGATATAGTTCTATTTTACATTCCCTCCTGCTAAGCAAGTGTATTTATCATATTCAATAACAGCTCACAGTTTGTTATACATTAACTGCTCATTTGCTGTGCCAATAAGACTGTGCTGGAACAGCAAATGGATCTGGTACATTCATTTAAATGATTCTGCAAACCACAGGCTACCCAGTTGTCTGATAAGAGAGCCCCAAAGCCACCTGATCACCATTATACTCCCTTATTTTTTGGACTAGCATGGTCAGTACTGTCAGTATCTCAATACTGAGAAGAATGAGAAGGAAAAGTATACCTCAGACATAATCATGAAAAGAGTTTTTATTAATTCAGGCACCAATGATGATGTGGTTAGATTAGACAGAGAATGGAATATAGGATCTGAAGTGCTTTATCTGCTCCAAGACCAATGCTGGTTTTGGCACTTGTCTCACTCTAGTGAGTTGCAAAAAAAAACCCAAGCAGGTGCTAGCAATCTGAGAGACCACATGCCAGTTACAGCTGCTTCAGACTGATTCAATTACATCTGCCTGAATAGTCCCAGGACATCAAACCAGTTGAAGAGATCCATAGGTTGCAAGGAGACTTGGTCCTGGGACAACCACCTGCAAATCTCCAGGTTTGGATATAAGTGATCTTTCTATATCTGACCACAGAAAAAGAGAAGCAGGATAAATGCAATTTTAATTCACTTTAAAATTAAAAATTGATTGGAGTAAGCACAAAAAGCCCCTATGAATCTTTATGTTTAAAATCTCATAGTAGCGGAGGTCTTAAGAATATGCTGAAACAGCCTGATTTTGTGAGAACATTACCCAAATCATTGGGTACAGCACATGTACAGAACATGCTCTTGGGATCTGGACTTCGCTCCAAACCTTGTTTGTACAAAAAGGGGCCAAGCAGCTGGGAAATTCTGGAGTGGAGTGTGTCCTCATTAGTTCCCATCTGCCACCAGAACTCAGCTCATGGCAAGTTTGGCTAAGTCCTGGTGTACTCAGGTCCAAATGTGGGTCAGTTTTAATTACACTATACAGAATTCAGTGTGCAGTTTTTAAATCCTTATTATACAGCACAGAGGAGTGGGCAGCTCTCCAGCTAATCAATTTTTTAAAAGTACATATATAAAAATTTTAAACCAGGCTAGACAGACAGTGGGTGGGAAAAAAATCTTATAAATGAGTACAAGGGTTACTTAAGAAAATTATTAGTGAAACTGGGTCATGAGCAAGTTCTGCTTTAAAACTTCAAAGGGAGAAACAAACTGCTCCTTTGGTGAGATAGAAATCTAAAATAAGGGACACCGCGCCCCTTGCTCTGTAGTTTGAATGAGTAACAATAGGGTGTGGCCGGTTTATAATAAACACCCACAGGAGTACCAGCTTTCACATAAGCATAGATATTCCCTATTTTGTCATTCTTCACCCCTAGCAACTTTCAATATTTATCACTCACTGAAGGGATTGTAAAAAAGAAAAATAAATCACAAATTACCTGTTAAAAGTAAAAGAAAAAAAAGATGAGGGAGAGATAGGGAGAAAGAAAAGGAGAGCAGAGCGGATGGACAT
Source organism: Lyroderma lyra (assembly GCA_004026885.1). Classification (NCBI taxonomy): domain Eukaryota; kingdom Metazoa; phylum Chordata; class Mammalia; order Chiroptera; family Megadermatidae; genus Lyroderma; species Lyroderma lyra. The sequence continues at coordinate 258,254 of PVJL010000283.1, forward strand.
GTGTTGAGTAGCAGGCTCTAGGCATGACTTGGCTGTCAATGCCACCCACACAGACTGGGGCCAGAATCAACCCATGCAGTCTATGTTCAGAATCTACCCTGTCCAAAAGCTTCATCAGGTGTAGGGGAGCTCAAGATTGTAAGACAACTGTCAGTGACAAAAATCAGGAGTGAAGATGTAGGCAGTCAACACTGGGCATTTATGCAATGGCATCATGCACCACTTTTGATGGGTCCAGTGTTCTTTGGCACAAGCCCTAATAACCTCCCCCCAAACAAACAAACAAACAAAAAACTCAAAGTAATTTTTAGGCTTTTGATTGAGTTGTTATGAAGCTTACCCAGTAAAAAGGTGGCATCAAATCCTGGGTTTAAAACCTAGCATTTAACATTTACTAGCTGTGCAATCTTGGATAAATTGCTTATTCTCTCTGAGTTTAACTTTTCTCACCTATAAAATGGAGAAAATAACATCTACCTAATGGATTGTTGTAAGGATTATCAATAATATGTAAACCATCTGAAATATAAAAGTCACTCAATAAGTGTTAACTGTTATTAACGTGATTGTTATGAGTTGCAATATGACCCCCCCCCCCAAAAAAAAAAAGATATGTTGGATTCCTAACCCCAAATACTGATAGGGTATTTACAGAGGTAATCAATTTAAAAATAAAATTATTAGAGAGGGCCCTAATATGACTCATGTCCTCATGGAAAAGGTAAATTTAGATACAGAGACAGATACACATAGAGGGAAGATGATGTGCAGAGACACAGGGAGAAGATGGCTGTTTACACATTAAGGAGAGATGCCTAGAATAACTCTTTCCCTGAGAGCTCTCAGAAAGAACCAACATTGTCAAAACATTGATTTCAGACTTCTGGACTATGATAAAACAAATTTCTGCTGTTTAAGCCACCCAGTTTGTGATACATTGTTATAGCAGCCCTAGCAAACTAATACCCAACTAAATAAAAATTTTATTAATCATTAATATTTACCTTGAATCATCATGTCAAAACTGTACACTAGGCAAGTCAATGTTATTAACTCTGCTTAGTAATGGTCTATCCATAAATTATCTAGTGCTTTTTCCCTTGTTTTCTGACTTCTGTTTAGGAAAATAGTGCTGCATTGTAAAAAGCCTGGCAGGGGGAAAAAAAAACAAAAAACTGGTTTACTCTAATTAAGATCATCTAGTTTTTATTAAAGATAATTAAGGGAAAATCATACATACAAATTCTCAAGTCCACTTTTCTACTATTGAAGGAGTTTGCATAGGAGGGTATCAGGACATTTACCACATTAATTTCCTTCTCAAGGAAAAAAGACAGGCTTATACAGCCATTTACTCATTGCTAACCATGATCACTAAACCTGCAGCTGCTTCGATTGTGACAACCTTGCTAACAAAACCACCTTCAGTTCACTAGGATGCATGTAAGAGTACATGATTTAATTGGCAAATATGGATTCTTCCTCTTTTGCAAAAGATTGGATTTAAGATGGTCTGCATTTCAAAAAAAAGGGGGTAATGGTTATCAGGAATTATATCAATAGCCCTTCCAATGCAAGGTACATTTCCAAAATCAACAGACCTTGTAGAAGATGTGATTATTCTCATCTTAAGTTTTCCTTTAAATAGCCTCAGGCTTCTATAGAAATGCAGCATGCATAGCTAGAAATGGTGAGTCTAACCACACCAAACTAAGATATTCAACGACCGTCATGAAAGACATAACTTTGTAAAAATAATCTTTCTTAAGGGTGAATCCCATATTTCCTCCAAATTCTTATACTGCCCATCATAACAACTTTTATATTTTAACATAAGGAAAGAGAAAAAAAAAACTGTAGGGAATACTAGTGGATGTCGTGTCCTAAATATCTGGATCCCTAATCTACTTTGATCCTCACATACATTGATAAAAAGGTAGACATTATTCCCATCATATTTTAGATACAAAAACTTGAGGCTTAGTAAGGTTAGGCAACCTGGTTCAGGTCACAAAGCTACTAAATTATAGGACTGGGATTTCAGTGAGTGTCATTTGGACCCCAAAACTCCTAAATTCAGATGCAGCGAAGAGATTTAGAATCCACAGATCCCAGAGGCATCATTGGTTTTCAAGATGCTGATTTATTTAAGGTATTCGTAAACTCCTTCAAAGCATCTGGAGTCACTTAGATAGTAATGTCTTGCTAAACCTCAGTTTATGCTCCTTATGAAGAAACCAGTTATTCACAAACACAAACTAAAAGGTCTCAATCAATTTAGATGAAATTAATCCCATTATAAGAATACCTGAAGGTCTTTTATATTCAGTTTAGTGATAGCTGGTTAGTGTTCCAGCAACTCAACAGTTTATTTACTTCCTGGAGATAAGCAATCAACTCTCCCATCATTGGTAGAGAAAAACTCTAATAGTTTCACACACTAAGTATCTTACACTAGACCCAGAATCAAGAGTTCTGAGTTCATATCCTACATCTCTTACCTACTAGACTTTATGTATAACCCTGACAAGTACATACACTTTTCCGAGCTTATTTTCTTACCATGGATAAGATAAAGATGTTAGATATATAACCATTAAGATCCCTTTAAGTTCTTATATTACATAATTTTTAAAATCTCTTCTAAAGCCCTAGAAGCAGAGGTAACTTTGGATGGAAACTTTAAGACAATCTATGTGACAATGTCCAGACCAGAATCCCTGCTCTCAGTCAATGAGATGGTCTCCCTTCAGTATCTGTTTGTGGTAGTGGTGACAGAGGTGCTAGAAATAATACTAGTGTAGCTAAGATTTATTGAGCACTTGCTATGTACCAAGCACCAATCTAAGAACTTTACATGTATTGTGTTATATCTTAACTCAACACAACCATATATGAGGTAGATACTACTGTTTTTTCAATTTTACAAATAAAGTAACAAAGGAACAGAAAGATTGGGTAACTTGACTGGGTCCATACTAATAATAAGTAGTGAAGCCAAAATAAGTGCTGTTGACATACCTTTGTCCCCTACTAGTCTGTGTGCTCTTTGAGGGCAAGGAATTTGTTTTACTCAGTTAGCCTAGGACGGTTTCAGGCAAATAGTTGGCATCCATTTACTGTGTGGAATAAAAGGAAGGAAAGAAATAAGGAGGGGAAGGAACATGCTATGTTCTATGCAAATGTTAATTTTCTTCCTTTGTATCTTTAACCCTGATATCACAAGGAAATCTGCAATTATGCCCAGGAATCTTGGGGCTTAGTGATTTTTCCCTCCTTGGGATTCCATACTATAATTCCTGGTACAAGTCACTGAAGCAGCTGCTATTATCTGGTTTAGTATTCTAGCTAGTATCTGTTCTTGGTTCACCTTTTTTCTAATATTGAGTCCAACAGAGGAATATAGTTTAATCTACCACACTAAGGTTCCAGAAAAAACTATGTCTTTGACATAAACTAAAATGAAGAAAACAAATAAAAACAAAATTAAAAAATAAACTGTTCCCAGAGGAAAGGTACTTTAAAACCTCCCAGCACCCATGAATATCATCAACCAGTGGTACCAAAATTTGAGAAGCCTAAACTGGCTCATTATGCAATCTCTATCGTTCTTATATGACTGATTCATGCCATACAAAATGGAACTTTAGAATGGCCTAACTAAAGCAGTTCTTAATTACCCTGTTTTGACCCTTATCTCCACTTGGTTTTATCTCTACTTATTTATAGACAGAATTTTGTCAATAACAGAAACCATAATTATAAATATGTGTAGAGTAAACATAGGCCCACTACCTCTGTTTACCAAAACAGTTACAGATTTTTAATATGAACTGACCTTACTTGACCTGAAGAAAATCAACATACATTTTATTTTGATGTTTTCAGGGAGCTAGAATGGGGAAGTATGGGGGAAAGAAAGAAAGGGGGAGGGAGGGAAGGGGAAAGAGAGGGAGGGAGAAAGGGAGAGAGAGGAGGAGAACAAGCAATTGCTCAGGAAACCTATAGCTAATCATACAACACAGAAGAGTAATTTATTCCTATGCTGCAAAATATTTCCAAGGTGACAGTTCCATTTGACTTAGTCATTGATGTTTCATCACTGTATGTAAAATAAGGATGCTATAAAGACTTCTCACAGTCAGTAAAAATGAATATAAAGCATATTGCAAATAGTGTGATATCAATTCTTGATTATAATGAGGATTAATTCTTACATATTCATTTCTCATTTTAAGGACAGAATTGATCAGTAGTTTCATCTGTCTAATCAACAATATGAGAACTAAAGAAAGTACATATAGACCCATCCAAAATATATCATGAGTAGCAGGTTTCTGGGGCTCTACCCCTCTATTTCTAGTATAACTCCAGATACCTTTTATTCATATATACGTTCATTTAACATTTATTGACCACCTACTATCTTCAAGGCATTGTGTAGACAATCCTCTACCTTCCTTAGCACCTACGTTTCCTACTTCCAAAGAGGTTAGTTAAATTGATATTATGGTGATTTATTTAAAATAACATTCAAAGAGTCAATAGACAAAAAAGATACAGCAGCTATACGACTTCATATTACTAAATATTGATAGAAATGCCTTACCATTGTCAATGTTAATGAGAATAATGCCAGTCACTTGAATAAGTTTTCAATATGGGGAATCTGAGACTATCAAATAAATTATTTAACTAAGTATTTTTATATTCAGTTGCAGCTTTTTACATTGCATTTCTACAATTTTTCATAACTAGTACAAGATAGAGTCTATAATAGCATGTCTATATTAAAAATGTACATATTTGTCAGAAAATATATAGCGCTATTAACTAAGTAAAACAACATCACTAACAACACCACTTAGGAACATACCAAGTACCTAGATTTGATGAAAGAAAATATTCCAGCCTTAAAAACTACATCTGGATTTTAGCCCCTTTTCTAAAATTGTTCTTTACATTTCACCTTTTTTTTCCTCTCTCACTTCCAGCCAACTGCAATAAAGACACATGCACAAATCAAGAAATCATGTTACAATATACCCTTAAATTTTCTGAATATGCCCCATGTGTCCACTAATAGCCAAATGCTTTCAAATCTGTTCAGCTAAATGGATCAATAACTACATCCAACCACACATAGTGGGGTTGCCAACATGGTGAAATTGAGCCAAACACAAAATGCGTCTACCAGGACAAAAATGATTACCAACCCCCTTATCTGGAGAAATCTACTCTCCCCAGGTATCCTTTAGAGAAGTTAACATACACATTATCTAGGACAGTTAACTAAGAAATATTTGGGACTCAGAATGAAGTATTTGGAGAAAATATTTGGGAGCTAAAACCAGTGAGTTTTACAATAGTTCAAGGTCTACTTCAAGGAAGAATCTTTCAAACTCAGAGTACACAAAACACGTAACTGCATAAGCAAACTGCTAACATGCTTCTCTGTGTACTCACTCACATGACACAGCTGCAAGCAACAATTGAGCAGGTGCAACCAAGCTTTTGAGAATTCCTGCCTGTTGCCCAAGAATCACAAGACCACATGGTTGAGATTTTAAACAGGTGCAAACATTTTTTTTCCATTTTTCTATTGCTTGAGAAGTGCAGCAGACAGTATATCTGCAACCACTCCTTACCTAAAGCAACCATCACAGAAAATAAACAGAAAAGCAGGGGGGGAAAAGTTTGAAAATAAAGCAATAATGTCAAAAAACTGGTATTGCAATAATTTGACCCCATATCAGCATTCCATAAAAAATTCTCTAATGTTTCACCAGATGATTGCTTTGTAATTAAAATTATTCTGCCTCATCAAATCTTAGAAATGTTTATTTGATTCTTACAATAGAGTGAAATGCAAGGTATGTACAAAATGTACTATGCTTTGAAGCTGTCAATAGTTGTAAGTACTCAACAATTAACATTTTCACATAAAATCTGTAAGCAAATGTAATAATTTGTCAGTTAATATATAGATTTACATTACTATAGGTAATTCATATACATACCTGTGCAGCTATAGGGCACAGACAGACTTGAAATTTGTCAGGTACCTAAAAAGCAAAATAAACATATAAGTAAAAGTTAATTTTCTAAATAGAGCCAGTGTTATGCAAAGACAATTTCTGTAGAGAAGTAAAAAAGACTTCAGTGCTTTAAGAGGTGAGCTATTTTATATCCACATTCTCCCCAGAGGATATCTCAAATCACCTCAAATTCATATGTGTGAATATACACACACGGAGTCCCCTAGTAGTGTTATCAAAACAAATACCATCAAGAGACTAAGACTCACCATGGACTCTGAAACGAAAATGCTTTCACTAGAGAACGAGGCACACTTTAAAATGATTTTTTTTTTTTTGGTATACTTCCAAGACTACTGCCTTCCTAATACAAATATAACTGTGACTCTAAAATGAAACCATTCAGATTCATCTGCACTCAGTTTAGTATATTGACAAGGAAGAAAGCTGCTTTTGTAGAGCAGTCTACAAAAATGCATAAATAAATAAACTCTCAATGTTCATTAAGTTCAGTTTCAACAGCAAATAGAAACAAGATTGATTATTACAAGAGGGAATGAATGTTAAAGACACAAGACACAGGAGATGTAGGACCTCACCGAAACACTTTGAGTAAACTGACAATGAAATAGTACGGATTTAGAAGACAGTCTAAGTCCAGATTAAGCAAAAGTACTGGTATGTATTGTTCACAATTACACCTGAACTATATTTGCATGTAGGTGGAAAATGTATTGGAATATGCAACCTCCAAACTACCGTGACTCTTAAAAATATTTCATAATTCTTTCTGAAAACAAACTGAAGTGTTTAATTTATACATTTCTGAGTGAAGTGGATGACAGTACCACATTAAAATCAGTTGATCTATATAATACTTGCTTAAGAGTGTGTACAGCAAAGGTGTCCAATCTTGGCTTCCTTGGACCACATTGGAAAAATTGTCTTGGGCCACACATAAAATGCTAACACTAATGATAGCCGATGAGATAAAAAAAGGGTCACAAAGAAATCTCATAATGTTTTAAGAAAGTTTAAGAATGTTTGTTGGGCTACTTTTTAAGCTGTCTTGGGCCACATGCAACCTGCGAGCTGTGGGTTGAACAGGCTTGCTGTAGAGATAATAAATTTTGATGACGTTTCAATAAAACAAAATCTTCATGCACTTCTGATGAATGTGTAAATTGCTAAAAATTTTTCTGGAAAACTATTGGGTAAGATGTATCAAGAACTTAAAGTTCAGAATCTGTACTCGTTAATTAATTCTAGGAATCTATTTTACATAACTGGAAACAGATTTATGTTAAAAAGGTAATTTTTATGAGAGAAAAAAATGAAAGCAACCTAAATGTCCAACAGTAGAAAATAATTAAATAAAACATAATATATTCATATAAAGAACATTTTGTAACAATCCAAAAGGTACCTTTTGGCACTATAATGTTATTATATAAACATATAGGGTACCAACTTCATGAACATAATGAAATTGCATGGAAGAGGATAAAAAACAAAGAACACACAAAAAAATCTTCAGTGATTACATGTGGATAACAAGATTATAGATGATTTCATGTTTTTATTTTCATATATAGTTACTCTCTGCAATAAATATTATTTTATAATAGGAAAAAGATTAGTTGGCAGGATAGGAGTAAAAGAAAAAAGTTACTGAGTGCCATATGGAAATCATAAATCTAACCTTCCTAAAGCGAAGTAAATTAATCCAGTTACACATAAAATCTACAAAGTATACCCTACAGTAAGAAACTCATCCTCATTGTTTCCTCATAAGGGTATAGCCAGGTTCTCTTGCATCCTACTGCTTTAGAATCTATACCAATAATTCAATAAACATTTTTAATCACGTTACTAAAACTTCTTTAATTATGCAGAGTGAAATGATGGCAAGAACAATTCAGGACTGCAAATCTGTTCAACTTAGTACAGACTAATTTATTCACTAAGTCAATAATAATTTAGTGAGTGTCTATTACCTCCAAAGTGTTGTGTTTGGTGTTATGATATGCTAAAAGATAAATTAGAACACATCTTACTCTCATAGAGCTAACAACTAAAAGTGCTAAAAATATATACACATACCTTCTTGTTAATTTTACTGTGAACCCAAAACCGCTCTAATAAAATAGTCTTAGAAAACAAAATAAACTTAAAACAAAACAAAACAAAAAAATGTACATACAGCTCCAATAAAGATGTAAACATATTATAGTTTAAGGCATTTGTAACAGAGCTGGTATAGTTTAAAGCAAAAAACATGTATCAGGTTTATTCTTCTACATTATTGAGCAAAAACTGGTATTTAGGTAACAGTCAATAAAAAGTTGAGTGAGTACATGAGTATGTATCACATATAAAATGACCTAGTAAATTATTTTAAGTATTTAACTTTTTTCCTTATGTGACCTACATTTTGTTACTAGAGAGTTATATAATAAGAGAACAGGCATGAATAAATATTGATCAAATCTCAGGTGCCAGATAAGTAAAATTGTCTTAGATTATCTAAAGTCACATAAAACATATGCACAATTATTAATAGGCTACAATTATTTATTGGCCCTTAAAAGTAAATAAGTGAGTCACTTGCTAACCTTGCCAAAGACAATGTTATCACCCCACTACCAGGGAAAGAAAAGGAGGATAGGAATGATCAGATGAGTGTTGAGGGAATCCCTGCTAACCAAAGGTAGTGCTGGTAGTGGTGGTAGGGGGGAACCACTTCAGTTATGCAGATAAAACTATGCAGGATAGACTTTCTCTCAACAGCGATTCAGTTTCTCTATGGCTTGTAACAATAATCATTAATCACATAAGCCTCTGAAGCTAGTGCCATACAATGGTTCGGAGGTTTGGTCAATGGGGTCAGCCTGTGTGAAGCCGTGCCAAACACTAAGAGAGGTTATTTACTCTTATGTGATCAATGATCTGTAGATTCAGGCCTCACAGAGTTCTGGACAGGAGCAGAGTTATACCAGGTAGGATGGCAGTTAAGTGATTAGCTTTTGCTGTCAGACAAACCTGGAATCGAATTCCAGCTCCCTCTCTTCAATTGTGTGATCTTGAGCAAGTTACATTTTCCCTGTCTGTAAAATGATGACCATGTTCTCTACCCTGTTTGTGTGTATTACGTTATAGGCACATAAAGGATCTAGCACAGTGCCTGCTATAAAATAAGCGTTGCTAAATGGAAGCTATCAGTATTGTCCTAGCTGGATGAGAAAACCAGGGTATGCCTGTCCCTTTAAGGAAAGGGGCTAAGCTAAGCAGGGAGTGAGGAGACAGAAAGATGACTTGCTCAAGACAACACTCTGTATTCTATAGCTCATGCAACAGCCAGTCATGTGCTGAATGTTCACAGAACATCTCTGAATCGGGAAACACTAAAACAGTATTAAAGCCACAATAAGCAACCCTAACCAGTCTTTTTAGGCATCATCCCTGTTACTGAAGAGGAAGGTAGTAGGATCTAAGTATTACAGTAACATGTGCAACAATACTGCCCATTTTCCTCAGTGAAAAATGAAAGATCATTTTCCACACTTAATTGAAACAATCAGGATATAGAAAATAAAGACAAAATGAATGTAATTATTCAACTGGAGTCAAGCCAAAGTGTTCTGGGCTCCTTAACAATCACTTGTGGGCAGTATCACCTTTTTATGTATTCTAAAGAGACCCTGCAAATGACCTGAGCTCATATATAATGCAAATATAAGTAAAAAATATTATAGTCAGTTTTTATCTCAGGGCTTTGAACACATAAATAAATGCAATCTGCTGTTGTTGTAGTCCTTATTTCTGTTTTGATTTAGAGGATAGCACAGATCCAGAATTGTTAAATGGGATCTTCAGAATCCCACACAGTTATGCACACATATAATCCCTACAACTATTTGGGTCATATCAGGGTGAAGTTACTATCAGAACTATTCCAGATAGAGATATACTAAAGGATTTTTTAAAATTTCTTTGTACTTCTAGGTTGATACAGCTATGTTCTTCAGTGGGCATTGAGGAGGGCTGACTCTTTGTTGTGAAGGTCAGGCAAGTTTATCCTCCCCTTGGGCTGGGCCTGGATAGAGACGGAAGAGGAAGTGCTTACTGGTGCTTCTTGAGTGATTAATAGTAAGTCTCACAGCTAATTCACTTTAGGGCACTGATGAGGGCCTTGGCAAGGTCTGCAGAGGCAGTGGCTCCGTGAAAGGGCTCAGAACCTAGATTTAGACTAAAAGACATTTCCCCTATGACTGAATAAGCATCCTCAGAAACATTTTAAGTGCTTTACATTTTAAATTTGACCTAGTTTGAGAAAAGATACTGTGTAATCCCAAATATTTTTATTTTATTTAATATGTAGTCACTACTTCTAGACTCACTACTGAGCTGGGTGCTCTATCATTATTATATTATTATAAAATGAAGACTTTAATCATCAACAAAGCCAACTTAATTTTTAAAAATTGAGGTGCCTTAACTTCTGTGGTTTATCTGCACAGAAAGCCTATGAAGAGGAAGAGGAATTATAATTTGAAAAGCAGACTGGAAAAACTTGTTCATTACACTTAGTTTTGTAAATTAGACTTAGCTCTTCTTGCTTAAAAAATCTATCTTTCAAAAAAAAGGAAGTATGAGGAGCAACAGTTATTTATTTATCAACTCTGTGAACTGGAAACAGATAAAGGGCCATAAGGAAGGAAGAGGAAATTATACGATAAACACTGTTAACCCGAGAGCACAATTGATCTGTCTAGACCTCAGGTCAGACCAGCTATAATAAAGCTAAAACATGCATTAAAAAAAACTGAGCCTATAAAAAGTGCCATATTTGAATTTTTCAGTATTAATGGCTACTACTTAAAATGAAACAATTTAGTATCAAATTTTATGTGTAAACATGATGAATTTGAACTCTCAAGTAGAAACCTGATCTACAATACACTAAATGTTAATAACTGTATCCTGTAATCCACACTTCACAGTGCATTAAGGAGAAAATAGCATTTTTAATTAGATGATTTTTTAAAAATTTAACTTCTTACATGAAAATTTAAAAGCTAGTCAAGAAAATGAACAAAACTAGAATTCAGATAAACATTAACAATTATATTTTCAAAATATTCTCAATTTGAAGTTATAACCATGGAAAGGAATTATTTGTCCTTGGTGAAAATTCTACTGACCTGCTTGTACACAACTCTAGGATCTTACTTTGGGTATTAGCTCCTTCAGAATTGATGTTCTGTGCTTAATCTTGTCATAATCATCACACTGCACAGTAACTGCCTTTCACATAAAATTATAAACACGAGGACAGGGGTTTGTCTTATTCACCATCACATCTTTAGTTGTTAGTACAGTACCTAATAAAGGATAGGTATTGCTTAAATATTGACTAAAGGAATGCTGAATTAAATGTGTTGCCATCTATTTCTGATAATTAAGAAAATTCACAAACATAAAAAATTAGGGAATGGCATTCCTAAACAAATTGTTTTTCAACCTTTGAAAGACTAACCTTCTAACCTCTTTTATTCCACTTTTCCTTCCTTGTTTTCCTGTTAATATTTACAAGACTAAATTATGAGAATCTAAATCTCAAATGTTTACAATAGATTAGAAAGCCTGCCTGGTTTGGTCCCAGGGTGGGCAGAGGTGAGCAATCAAAATCTAACAGACCCTAATGTGGTAGAAGTTGAGACACAGAGTTCCTTGAAAGAGTTCTACAGTGCCTAATCAATTGTTTGGTTCTTCTATTCTTTCTCAGAGGCTGCCTCTGAATAGTATTCCTCAGACAGATCCCTCCACCATTTTCTTATTTTGTAGTATTTTTATGAGCTGGTATGTGTTTATTCTCTCTCTCTCTCTCACTAGGTTGTACACTCTATAGAATTCGCATAATTTTGTTTGGCACTCTATAACCAGGATCTGGTTTACTGCTTAACACATAATAAACACTCAATAATATTTTGAGGTTTGGAACATCAGCTTTCAATCAAGAGACGAAAAAATTAGGTAGGTAACAGCCACTTTTACTGTTGTTTTCTCTGCATTCCAACTCTATCTACCATATGGTAGCCTTCATACTATAGCTACTCTTCTGTTGTATATTCATTCACTCCATAGCAAGTCAGGAAAACTTCAAAAGCTACCCTAGGGAGGCTAAAGATAGAACATCTAGGAGAAGCAATGGAATTATAATGCAAAGAGCAACCACTTCCAATTAGAAGTTCGGGGTTTAAATTCCAGCTTGCTAAGTGTGTAGTTCTAGGGAAAATTTAAATAATCTCCAACACTCAGTTTCATCTTATTTAAAATGAGAGGATTGTATCTAATAGAGTTTTTAATAGAGATTGAATAAGGTTGTATATATGTAAGCAGCTGCTAGTATAATTCATGGCATTTGGAAGAAGGGTGCTCTACACATTAGCTCCTTTGCATTGGCCAGCTAGTGTCTGCAGTAAGATAGAGATATGATTTGACTAAGCCCAGAAGAAGACAGTTGGGCCAGCAAAAAAGGGAAGAAACAAGAGCTCAAAGGTAGTAAGTAGTGTAAGATACAGTAAGTAAAAGGCAGTGTAGGACAGAGTAGTAGGAATATAACAGCAGTGATAAGTGGAAAGAGAGTTAAACATGATAAAAAATTCCCTTAGGTGACACTGCCTTCCCCTCATATAAATAAAATAATTGCTACTATTATAGTTGGAGAAAAAATCAACTGAAATGTACAATAAATACATATTAGAGATTTAATATTCTTCACATGATTTCACATGCTAGAAATTCAGCCTGTGTAAATATAGCCATGAACTTTATTATTTACTATGATAAAGTAACAGCATATCCTCCTCTATGTACTACCTGCAGAGTTATAAAAGGCAAATGTGTACTTGCTCTTTAGGTACAATTACAAGGCAGCAGAATGCAGAACTAGACTCTTTGCATTCTGTGCTTATCAGACAGTGGCTACCAACATGGGAAAAGAAAGTTGACATCATGAAAACTTTACTGGAAATTCTTTTTTTCACACTTAGTTGCTTTCGTTTTCTCACTACTTTAGTCAAACTTATGTCAGCTCCCTCATTAAAATTATTTTCTGTCTAAATCATTATCTTTCTACCGTGTGTATTTGTAAGCTGTGTGTGTATGTGTGTGCATGCGCGCATTCTTTCCTTTGTTCTTAAAGAAAGAGAATAGAAGTCTGAGATGCAGTGCATGCTAAACGTAATCACTATGCCTGCACGCCGCACTTCACGTGCCCACCTGGTACCAGTAAGTTCATCAAGAGAGTCCATTTGAGTTCATGGACTTTGTGCACCTGCAGTGATTACCTACTTTTTTAATAGCCTTTCGTCTGCATCAGGGCTGAAATCTTGTCTATGTTTCTTTCTTTTGTAGCATCACCGCCTAGCTCAGGAACAGCTAATGAATATTTTATTCACTTATTAAAAAATATTTATTGAATACTTATGTAGCAGGCATTGTTCTAAGTGGTGAAGATAAAGAAGTAAATGCTATAGGTGAAAATTTCTGATTCCATGGAGATTATACTTTTGTGTGGGAAACTAACAATAAGGAAGACAAGTCAAGTTAAATACACAGAATGATAGATAATGGCCCATGCTAAGGAATTAGAATAAATCAAGGAAGGGAGAAATAAACATTTGGGATGGGTGGTTTGGGTTGAAATTTTAGATAGGGGAATGAGTACTAATATAATTAAAATACCATATTCATATAAAGGCCTAAAATAAATGAAGGAATGAGTTTAAAAGATATCCTTGGGAAAACGGCATTCAAGACAAAGGAATGGGAAATACAAAGTCCCTCTTACAGGAGTATTCTCTTCCGTTTTCTATAAAAATGTCAGGCTAGATTCTCACAGAAATGCTCCTGTTAAAACAACACAGTGTTACAATTAAAGGAATAAACACATAAACACATATACAAACAAAAACATTTTTAAAGTTTGATCTCTCAAGAGAGAAATTAAAATTCCAAGAAGATAGAAAAAAAAAAAGGGAGGTGAGGGCAGGACATTTGGCATCATTATGATGCTACCACAATACATCAAGGGTATTATCCAACTCAGTAATAATTGCAATCACAGAGAATGGCAAGGAAGTAATACACCTGAGTAGCCAGAAGAAGAAAATCCAGGCCACATGAGAATCTCACAGAAAAAAACAAACTCCAGATCAAAAATATCAATCACATGAGGAAAGGATTTTCCATAAATGAGTCAGCAGACACACAGTTCTTTAAATCAAATATGCACTAAATCAAAAATTGAACAGAGCATAGTTTTATAAACTAAAGTAACAGAATATTAATCTCAGGCTTTAGTGGAACAAAATGTTTAAAATGATAAAAAATTTAAAAAGAGAAGCAAAAATAAAGAGAAAAAACTGAAAAAGGCAATAGATACATAAAAACAAGATTTATGAAAGTAAAATTTTCACTAAAATAACTAAAATGAGGCAACATCACATCCTAAGTAAAAGCATTATTAAAAAATAAAGATGGTAATTAAATAATAAAAATTATAATTCATTAGCAAGACACAATAAACTGCCCCTCTAAGCATCTCAAAGAATAGACATAAAATGCACAAACAGTAAAATCTCAATACATACTAAAGAATTAAATTCATTATATCATTTCCTCTAATATTTAAATGCAAACTGTAATAACAAAAGTATTTTTTTAACCCCCAAACAACCTCTAATGACTGAAATTTTTTTAATTAAAACTTTAGATAAATCATAAGTCAAAGACTAATGAAATTTTGAAGATTAGAAAATATATAGAACTCAATGATAATGAACATAATACATACCAAAATTCAAAGGATGCAGCTAAAGCAGTTCATAGAAAAAAATGCATAGCTTTAAATTTATATGTTAAAAAGAAAAAATTAAAACTTATTAAATTAGAAAAGATAAAATACAGTAAAAAAAAATGTAAGAGCAGGAAAATAGCAAAATAATATTAGATAGAAATGAAATAAAAACAGTCAACAAAATAAAACATTGGTTTTTTGAAAAGACTAGTATGATATTAAAAAAAAATCTCTGGGAAGTTTTATCATAAAAAACGAGACGGTACAAGAAAACAGCATTAAAAAGGGAAAAAAAAGACAAATCTATTTGTAGATCTAAAGTAATTACTGAATAGTATGGACAACTTTATGCTGTTTATTTGAACTCAATATTCAAGCTACTTGAAAACTCATATTAATGGATAATTTTATAGAAAAATATAACTGACTTGAAAGAAACTAGTAAACCAGTATAAACTATTATAAATAAAACCATGACATAAGTAGTGAGAAATCTACACAAACACACACCAGGCTCTAATACATTTAAAGGCAATTTTTAGTCCCATTTGTTTATTTTTGCTTTTGTTGACTTTACCCTACATCTAACTAAAAAGTTTTTTGTACAAGGAGCATTTGAAATGTTGCTTCCTGGCCTGTGAGGGCTGTCTGGAAAGTATCCAGCCATGCAATATGAAAAACAGAGGCATTTTTTACCGAATTTTTTCCAAAAAGCCCTTGTATGTTGCCAGTTAGGCTAAAATAAACTCTTATTTAAAAAACGCTTTTGCATTGCAAAGAAAACTATCAACAAAACAAAAAGACAACCTACTGAATGAAAGATGATATTTGCAAGTGATATATCTGACAAGGGGTTAAAATCCGAAATATATAAGAAACTCATAAAACTTAACAACAAAAAGACAAACAATCCAATTTAAAAATGGGAAGAGGACCTGAATAGACATTTAATAGACAGTTCTCCAATGGGGGCATACAGATGGCCAACAGACATATGAAAAGATGTTCAACATCATTAATCATCAGGGAAATGTAAGTCAAAATCACAATGAGATACTATCTCACATCTTTCAGAATGGCTATCATCAAAAAAAAAAAAAATCAACAAATAACAAGGGCTGGCAAAGCTGTGGAGAAAGGGAACCCTTGAACAATGTTGGTGGGACTGTAAATTGATGCAGCCACTATGAAAAACAGTATGGAGATTCCTCAAAAAATTAAAAATAGAGCTCCCATATTACCAAGCAATCCCACTTCTGGGTATTTATCCAAAGGGGGAGAAAAAAATCCAATTCAAAAAGATATATGTGCCCCTATGTACACTACAGCATTATTGACAATAGCCAAGATATGGAAGCAACCTAGGTTATCACAGATAGATGAATGGATAAAGATGTGTGATAATACTGTAGACTCTCTGTTAACTGGAACTTAAGCAACCGGCACTCAAGCAACCAGCAAAAAAGATGACAAAAGGTATCCTGGCAGAGAGCTTCTGCAGCATTTGAACCTGTAATAGCTTTTGCAGAACAGCAACCCTTCTTCACTTCAGAGCATCTTATGCAGCTGCATATCATGCAAAGCCTGACTTTTCATGAGAGGCGTAGGGCCTCAGATCAAGCTGATACTTGTTAATTTTTCAAGAAAACTGCATGCAAGTTTGTCAGCACCACATCATCTACTGATATGGATCCAAAACCATCCACATTCACTTCTCCTGATCCTGTTTTAGCTACATCCTCAGATTCTGATCATCCTGATGCAATGTCTATCTGGTAAACTCTCTACCCCTACTGTAACAGTTCTAAGTGTGTATGTATTTTTTTTCTAAGTTACTTAAAGTTACAAAATTTTGTTAGTGAAGATTATTAAGTTGAAAAGTTTATTGACTGGCATTTCACTAAAATTGCTCGCTGCATTCACTTCACAAAGCTGTTTTCATAGCATTAGGTGGGTACAAAAGTAATTGTGGTTTTTGCATGGTTGAAATTTGCACTTTAATACTGGAATACATTCTTAAATAAATGTGGTTGTTATAATTCATTTTAATGCGTATTTCTTACTCTGTGTTTTTTTTTGTTTTTGCTAATGACTTATTACTTGCTGTTTATTTTAGACTACGGAAATGATGTTAGACAAAAAGCAAATTTGAGCAATTTTCTTAATTGAGTTCAAAATGGGTCGTAAAGCAGTGGAGACAACTTGCAATATGAGTAACGCATTTGGCCCAGGAACTGCTAACGAACATACAGTGCAGTGGTGGTTCAAGAAGTTTTTGCAAAGGAGATGATAACCTTGAAGATGAGGAACGTAGTGGCAGGCCATTGGAAGTTGACAACGACCAACTAAGAGCAATCATCGAAGCTGATCCTCTTATAACTACATGAGAAATTGCCAAAGCACTCAACATCGACCATTCTACGATCGCTCGGCATTTGAAGCAAATTGGAAAGATGAAAAAGCTTAGTAAGTGGGTACCTCATGAGCTGACTAGAAATAAAAAAAGTCGTCATTTTGAAGTGTCATCTTCTCTTATTTTATACAACAACAATGAACCATTTTTCAATTGGATTGTGATACGAGACAAAAAGTGAATTTTATACACAACCAGCAACAACCAGTTCAGTGGGTGGACCAAGAAGATGCTCCAAATCACTTCCCAAAGCCAAACTTGCTTGGTCACTGTTTGGTGGCCTGCAGTTAGTCTGATTCACTATAGCTTTCTGAATCTCAGCAAAACCATTACCTCTGAGAAGTATGTTCAGTAAATTGATGAGATGCACCAAAACTGCAATGCCTGCAGCCAGCATTGGTCACCAGAAAGGGCCAAATTCTTCCCCATGACAACACCTGACTGAACATTGCACAACCAAAACTTCAAAAGTTGGACGAATTGGGCTATGAAGTTTTGCTTCAACCTCCATATTCATCTGACCTCTGACCAACCAACTACCACTTCTTCAAGCATCTTGACAACTTTTTGCAGGGAAAACGCTTCCACAACCATCAGGATGCAGGAAATGCTTTCTAAGAGTTCATCAAATCCCAAAGTACAGATTTTTATGCTATAGGAATAAACAAACTTACTTCTCATTGGCAACAATGTGTTGATTGTAATGGTTCCTGTTTTGATTAATAAAGATGTGTTCAAGCATAATTATAAGATTTAAAATTCACAATCCAAAACTGCAATTACTTTTGCACCAACCTAATAAATCTGTTACATTAAGATGTCTTTGTCTTAATTTGCTTTTAATTACTGTATTTCAAAATTAATATCAAGGCAATACAGAGTTTATGGTATGGTATGGTACAGTACAGAGTATAGTATTAGTATAGTTAGGCCTATTTTTAATAACAACTCTCAAGCAACTAGAAATTACATTTATCTGGCATCTACCAATCCCTACAGGTGCTGGTTAACTGAGAATCTACTGTATATGCGCGCACACACACACACACACACACACACCACACACAAATAATGGAAAATCACTTAGCAATAAAAAAAGAATAAAATCTTGCCAGTTGTAATACCACGAGTGAACCTGGAGTATATTAAATGAAATAAGAGGGAAAAAATAAATACCATCTGATTTTACTTATATGTAGAGTATAAAAACAAAACAAAACAAAACAAACAAACAAAAAACAGAAACACACACACCGATACAGAGAGCAAGTTAATGGCTGCCAAAGGGGGAAGGAGATGGGGGAAGGCAAAATGCATAAAGAGGGGTCAAATAAAAAAATATTAATAACAAAATAAATAATAAAAAAGAAACACCCTTAAAATTATTCTAGGAATTTTCCTTCTATCTCAAGTTTACTGAAAAACAAAGCAAAACAATAAGGGTAAAAATAAGGGTAAATAAATAAAATAAACTATGCTCTCATATTTTTAATCATGTTTGACAACTAAAGTAAAATTCATAAAATTATCTTATGTGGCGTTCACTGTAGGTAGAGGAAATACTTAAGACAATTATATTTAAATGTGGGGAGAGGTAAAGGGACTTACACAGACACTAAGGTTCTTTACTTCATTTAAAGTAGTAAATTATTACCAGTAAAAGAAAAACATACAAATAAAAAGTCCACAGATAACATCATAGTCAGTGGTGAAGGACTACAGGCTTTCTGCCTAAAATCAGAAACAAACAAAAATTTAAAGCCATATTTAATAAACCTTCAAAAACCAGTTAATGTCTGTTATAAAAACCAAACCATAGAAAACAGGAAAGCACCTCAACTCATTACATAAGACTATTTAATGCTGAAATCAAAACTAGATAAAGGATTTATGAGAAAGAAAAATTATTTGCAATAATTAGAATTTAGAGGTAAAACCAGACAAAGAACACTCAGGGGTGAAAAGTAACAAAAGCTACCATTTATTTAGCTCCTGCTAAGTATTTTGCCAAGAGTCTTGCATATGTTATTTAATTTAATCTGTACATCAGCCAAGTGAGGTAATTTTAGTTTTATCTTTAGCACCTTTTATAAAGGAAGAAATTGAGGTTTAAAGAAAAGAAAATGGGTCAAGGTCACAGAGCTTACCAGTGGCAGAGCCTGATGTTAGAAGAGTATAGCCTGTTACTTAAATACTACTTTCTAATGTTTCCTCATCGTTTTAAAAGTAGTATTCAAATAGGACATATTTATAATGTCTAAATCCAGTATGAACTGCAGTATTAATAATATTTTTGGCTTTCAGCAGTTTTACTATGATATTCCAAGGCATTGTTTTCTTCAAATGTATTGTGTTTTGAGTTAACTAAACTTCTTGAATATCGTATGCATGTCTTTCATAAAATATGGAAAGTTTTAACCTTTATTCTTAAAATATTTAAATATTATTTCTGCTCCATTCTTATTCTTGAATGACCTATGCATCTTTTAAAACTGCCCTTCAGGCTTTGAGGTTCTGTTTATTTTTTCACTCTTTTTTCTCAGTCTTTTTGAGACTGGATGATTTCTACTGATCTATCTTCAAGTTTACTGACTTCTCCTTCTGCCACTTCCATAACGTATTAAGATTATTCAGTAATTTATTTATTTCAGGTAATGTACTTTCCTGTTCTACAATTTCCATTTAGTTCTTTGTATATTTATTTTTTACTTCTCTGTTGAGATTTTTTATTTTTTATTCATTTCAACCATATTTTCTTTTATCTCATTCAACATAGCTATAATAGTTGCTTAATGTTCTTGCCCAATAATTCTAACATCTGGGTTGTTTCAGGGTTGTCATCTGTTGATTTTCATTTTCCTTGAGAAAGGGTTACAGTTTACTGTTTTTTGTTTGTTTCCTTTTTATGTATGAACTGATTTGGGGTTTTATCTTGAATATTGCCAATCTTAATTATAGATACTCTGGATTCTGTTAACAGAGCCATAAAGTGCTGATATTTTTTGTTTCAGCAGGCCTGGCTACTCTGAAACTATAAACTCTGTCTTGCTCCACCTGCCCTATACATGTGCAGTGCAGGGGTCAGAGTTAGTCAAAGTCTAAATACAGAATTTGAGGTTCCCTCTCTCTCTGTCTTTCCTTTGCTGTAGTATATCCCTCACTCTGGTGTCCCTGCTCTTTCTCAGGGCTTCTCTAGTCAGAAGGCATTGGGTTTTCTTTGGAAGTTTTGTTTCCCTATGTTGCCATTACAACTTCAGACACTCTCAGGAAAAACCACAAAGAATGTGAAACTTACCTCACCCTATGTCAGTTGCTTAATTCAAGTTTCAACCCCCCCTTCTAAAATCATCCCACTATTGTTCATTCTCCAAAACCCTCAAATTATTGTACCATAGTTTGTTTTGTTTTTTTGTTTTTATTCAGAGTTTAATGTTGTTATTTGTAGGGGGGTTGTTTGGTTAGAAATTTATTTCTCCATACCAGAAGCAAACCTCTTGTATTATGATTAATTGTGGGAACAGAAGGCTCTAAAACAGTAGCAAGAAGTACATATAAAAATTGGAGTAAATGGGTTGGAAATATGTCGCTCGCTTCTTGGAGAAGCTGAACAGTAAGGAAGGGAGTAATAAATATATTTAAAGAAATACGTGCCACCAAATACATAAGAATGCAATTGAACTTTATGTATATATATATATATATATGTATATATATGTATGTGTGTGTGTGTATATATATATATATATATATATATATATATATATATATATATATATAAAATTCTCAAAATTTGGAAGTGGAAAAAAATGTCAGCCAAATGTTTCAAGATCAACACTCTTATATCTCAGAATCAAAGTAGAAAAATAAATTAATGAAAAAATCTCTAAAGTTTGTTTGCCAAGATTTACAGTAACCCACAACACATCTCAAAACTTAAAAAATCATTTCAACTAAATTATATTTTCTAAATTAAAAACAAGTACACATTCATGTAAAAATTTTTTAAAGAAAGCTAAAACACATTTACTTCATAGATGAAAATAGTGTCCATGCATTGCTATCATGGCAAGATCTGTTTTTAGACTCGATGCATTGCAGGACATGATAACATTGGATAGTAGAAGAAAAGATGTCATTTAAAACTCAGAAAGAATCTAATCTCTGTAAGAGATCTATCATTTGAAATACTTTCATTACACTTTTTTCTCCTTTAATATGCCCTTGATCTAATTCTATTAGGTTATGACGAAAACACTGCCCCTCTGTCCATGAGCCATCAGAAGATATAGTTCTACCATTAAGCATCTTTAGGACTTGGACAAGTCCCTTTACCTAGCCAGGCTTCAGTTTACTCATGTGAAATGGGAGGCTAGAACAGATGGTTTGTACTTTTTAATTGTTGCATTCTATGACTTTGTAAATTGCCTTATTTCTGGATTCTTCAGTGTTTGAGGTCTTCTTATTACATGATTTCTACAAAACAGTCCCTCAGACCTCAGTCCCACGGAAAAGATTCAGGGGAGACAGATTATCCCCTTCAGAAAAATAAAGGGAAAAAATGCAAGCTCCTAAATACAATCTCAAGTAATTCATCAACTGGCATCTGAAGTTGTCATACCTAGGGAGATAAGAAGCTTGTTTACATCAGCACTTCAGGTGAGTATGATAATTTTGTAAATGGTGTGTTAGAAATAATTTTAAGTTTGAAGATTAACTACTTGGATATTTCTTATAAATTTCAAGAAAAAGATGCTGCAATAGTATTTAAGAGTCTGAGAACTTTAGAGCTATTATCTTATTAAAAAAACCTCTGCTTAGAAACAACAACAAAAACAAGTCAGAATAAGTAGTACAACCCTGTTTACAACTGCCGAGATTGCATTCATTCAAATAATCTTAATACATATTACATATGAGGTCAGACAATTAATTTTGCAAACTCATCCTAGAAAAAGTGCTACATACCTCATTGTTGAATATGACTACGATTACCTTCGAAGTGCCCCACACCTTTGGGAAGCTATGCACCAACACCAGTGCACAGTCTACCTGTCAAAACAATTTTGGAACTCTTTTTCTGGAATGGCCATCAGAGCTGTCATTGTGCCCAAAATCTGACAATTAAGTACACGAACTTGCCACCTTACGCTTATGTACAAACAACTTGGTAAGGTGTCATACATACTATGAGGGAGAAACAGAGAGATCCCTGTGTCCCCAGCTTTGCTCTGTGCAGAAAACTAGGATAGTAAGAAGAGACCACAGTGCAGGAGGTGGCCAACCACATAGGATGCCAAATAGTCATCCTATTTGGGGATGGTGGAATGGCTAAAGCAGCCTACGTAAAGAGGGGCAGAATGTAGATCTAGAAGACCATCACTCAGTTGAAGTTCTAATAGGTGCTCCTGGAGGACAGGATCTAATCCCTAGGAAGAGGGCCAGGAATCAAGGATAATTCTCTGCAACTGGAGGATGAGAAAAAAAAAAAGCAATGAGTAAGTATTCTGTTATGGAGAGGAAGGTATTCCAATTTGAAGAAATATCAAAAGCAAAACTTCTATCATAGAACAAGGAATTTTGAATTTTTTTCTGTTTTCTACCTTGTGAATGTGCTGCTATAAGCAGAAATTATCCGAAAAAGTAACAATTTCTATCAGTTTGCAAATTCTGGCAAGCTAACTTAAACCCAAGGATAAGGACAAAACTACCCTCAAGTTCTTGTTTACAACTTCCTATCCCCTAAAAGGCTTTTTATGTAGCTCCTATGTGCAACTGAGTTGCACCCTTTCTAAATCATTCAATTAAATGTGAAATGGTTGGATAAATATCACTGGTCTCCATTTTGTTTTCAAAGGGCAGGAAGAATGAATTAATCTATAATCACACTAATGACAAGAATAAGAATTTTAACTCCTTCTTTTGAAATAAAGAGACACATTTCAGCCAAGAGCTTCCAAGTTTAATTTACAATTCACAAAAATTTACAAACATAAATTATATAGTGAAGATTTCCCTTATTCTTACTTGAATCTAACTGTAATCTGTTGAACATCATTTTTAACAAAATGAATAAGAGTACAACAGAGTTCAGATGAAGCTTATGTCTTGCCAAATCCGTATGAATGCCAAATACCTTCCAAGCAGATTGTTTAGCTACTCAGTACAAATGAATTCTCCTGCTATCCATTTAAACTAAAAGAAAACATTGCCTCAGATTCAGCACTTACCAGTAAGTTAGTCTCCCTTGCCATAGCTTAAACAAAAAAGGACTAAGGGAGACAGAGTGAACCCTTTGGCTACTAGGGTATACTATACAGTAGACCACATGGTCTTCAAAAACAAGCTATAACAGTAGAAAAAGAAGGTATGGTAGATTTTGTCTGTGAGTCTTCATTTATAAGATGGAAGAAGGAAAAAACAGGAGAAAGGGCACTAATATTCAGTTATACTCTATTTTGAGTAAGGCAAATAGCAAGTGTTCTACCATTTAATCTCATCACAATCAAATAAGGCATTGACGCCATGTAATACAAGAAAGGAGCTGAGTTCATAAAGACTATATTACTTAGGTGACACCATGTATCACCTAACTGGTGACACCATGACTTGATCCAATCTGACTCTGAAGCTTCTGTTCCTTCCCATACATATTTTTCTTCATGCCTCGGTTTTAAAAAGGAACATACTTCCTTAGGATTGCAACTCCAGGAGGCAGGAGACTCCCCACAAGCTGTTTTGGGGCAACCTTGCCTCCCAGGTGTTCGCTGATTGTGTTGACAGCCACCTTCTCTCCAGATCTAGTATCAGGGACCATGTGTAACATAACAAGCTGAAGGAGTACTTGCCTGATGTGCAACCCAGAGAATTGATTTCAGAAGTGGTGAGCTTTACCACCATGGTGGAGGCAGTGGCCTGTCCAGAGGCTGACTGATGAAATCTTGTCTTTGCTCCATGGCTTTCCACTCCTTGGAGTCCCCAAGGTACACTCTGCCATTGCTGCAGCTACCCCCACAGTCTCTGTTCTCTCCAAGCTTCTCTTGCTGCCAAATTGACCAGGTTTATCTTTGATAGCACAGATATTGTCAAGGACTAGGTCTCTTGAGTTTTCTGCTCTTTGACTCACTTTTATATTGTCTTTCTCACCCAACCCAAACCTAAGCCCCATCACTTACTTTATTCCTTTTGCTACTATCCTCAGTTCACTTCCTGATTTACCCCTGTCTCTTTACCAAAAATCTCCTGAGAAAGGAATTCTAGTGAAAGTAGTTCATTTGGGAGATGACAGCAGGAAAAATGGGCAAGAGAAAAAAGAAGTAAGACAGAGAAGGGAAATAAGATAGTCTGTAAAGATAACCATCAATAGTTCCTAGATCTCTGTTCTCGCATGTTACCCATTCCATCAAGAGGCAGTTCGTTTCCCCACCTCTTGAATCTGGGCTGGCCTTGTACCTTGTTTTGACCAACAGATTGCAGCAATAGTCACTGTGCCAGTTCTGAGCCAAGGTCAAACGAATGCTGGGAACCTCCTCTTTTGCTTTCTTGGAATAGAATATACCATGTAAAGAAGCTTTGACTAGATTAGTGAATGAGGAGAAAGCATGTAGAAAGAAAGAGGTCTATACAGGCCCTGGCCATTCCACCTACCACACTGAGGCCCCAGACCAGTAAGTAAAGCCATTGTAACATTCCTGACCCAGACAGGCAAGTGTGGCTACATGAGTGACCTCTGGTATTACTAGGTAGAGCAGAAGAATTCCCCAGCTAAGCCTGGCTACTCCACAGAACTATGAGAAATAATAAATCCTTGTTATTTTAAGCAAGTAACTGTTGGGATAGTTTCTACACAACCGTGAATGAAACAAATAGAAAGTCAATAAGGGATGCCTTTATTAAGCAACTTCCTGCCATGGTAAACTGGACTTCAGTCCTACTGGGCTATTATAGGAAACTGTGGAACATGCCTCACAGTTACCCCATACGAAATCCACTAACTTACCACCAGCTATTTGCTTAAGGCTTCTTCTGGTGACATCATCTCTTTGGCCCAACATTTGAGCCAAACTTGCTCAACACGGGGGTGGGAGGGTGAGGGGAGCGCAGGGGCAGGGAGCCCTCAGACAGAGAGTCACAAGCATCAGCTATCAGAAATCCTGAGTGACAGGAGATGAGTGGTGGGGAGAAAAGGAAAGAGCACCAACATCAGTGAAAACCCAATCCCAGAGCAGTCCAGCTACCTGCCTCCTTCAATCCTAGACTTTGGAAGCTAGAGGGTCTCACAGACTCACAGACTACACTACTCTTCCATAGCCTCCACATGTACCTGGGCCTAATTGTTGCTTAACAATCCTTCCAAGATTCCCTAATCAGCTCCCATTCTAGTTCTGTATTTGACATCTATCTCAAAGCTTCCCTCTTTCCCAAAATCTATTCAACCCTCCCCCTTCAGTATCTGCAAAGAAATCTACTACCTCACTGAGAAAATAAAGGCCACTAGATCAACTTCTTGCTGCCTCACTTACAAACAACTGCACTCATACCCATTCATTCCTCAAATCCTACTAATATCACAGGATCAAGCTTATTCCAGCATTAATCCATCCACCCCCGCATCACTGGAACCTCCAGCCTTAGAGTGTCTGCCCCTCCTATGTAATTCCTGTCTCTCTTAACATAAGAATCTGAGGAAACCATTGATTACCGACATCCTACATCTGTCCTTAATCCCTAAAATGTACTCTTTTCTTCCTCTCCCTACCTTCTTCCCACAGACTTTTCCCTGGAAAACTCTTTATCCTTTAGTTCTCATCAGCTATCACTTCCTCGGGAAAGTCTTCTTTAACTTTGCTGCCCACCATTCCCTAAATCTATGCTGACCCATCACAGCAATTTGCTCTGCATTGAAATTGCATAATCTCCTTTCTTGATATTCTCCCTTTCTCTCCCACTGAATTTAAGATCCGTTTGAACCACAGTCGCCATGCCTGGAACACAGTTGGCGCTTAATATATATGAACTGAGAAAGTAAAGGAATGGGGACCTCTCATTCTCCTGTCCTCATCACTCCAGAGTAACTTTAGTGTCAGCCACACGAGGGACATAGCACACTGTGGCCCTTCCTCTTTCCATTGTCCTTCTGTCCTTTTAGCCTTCTATGAACCACAGAGAGTCTCTTTTCGGTTTGCAGACAGTTTAGTAAAAAACATTACAGAGCAACATGCACTTGATTAGGTGTTAAGGAATCCACTGCTAACTTGGACTTTTTGTCTTGTTACAATGTTATGGAGAAACAGACTTCGAAATTGGCTTCTAACATGAAATTCATATTTCTCATCAAAAATCCAGAATTTCTTGAGTTTTAAAAGGATTTTCATAGGCGAAAACAAATACTTACATATTCACAGTGAGCTTAAGAAAATATTTCTAGAAATATAAAACAATCTTTTTTTGTAGTCAGACTGGTGAGCCTATTAACATCAGCTTTGATGGGTATGGTTATTACTTTCATAAAGAATGAGCCATCAACCTAAGAAAAATGGAAAAAAAAAATCCTTTTGGGCTTAGGGTCACTTCTGAGATATCCACTACTCAGTTCTAGAGTCATTTCTTAACCCAAAGGCCAGATTCCCTGGGAAAGGATTTGGAAAGAAGAATCTGTATTTGCCTCCTCCCTTCCACATTCTTGCAACTGGGGGAGGGGAGACATTTTAAGTATTTAGGATACGATTAATGCCACTAATTTAGAATGTCTAAAATCTGCTCAGAGTGATTTCCACTTTGCCTTTTCCTCACCTTACCACCTTTTGGAAGAAGTGAAGGAGGTGAGGTAGCTTTTAAAAGCTGGTTTTCAGGAAGATAAGAACATTAAAATTCCACCCCAATTATTTTTTATTTCCTGCCACCTTAAATCCCAGATACATATGACATTACAAAGTTAGTGTGTTCTTCACTAAAACACCCTCCAGTTGAAATTTTTAAAAATTTTAGATTAAGGTAAAAATACAGAAAAGGGTGAAATCAGATGAACAAATCTTTGAAAGCACTGTCTTTCATAAAATTTGGTAAAACGCAGGAAGAAGCATGTTTGCCTGTCTGTCTTCTCGCCCCGTGGATACCCGGGACATAATTTAGTTTCCCATCCCCTGTCCCCAGATCAGCTCATTCTTTGTTCAGCTCTGTCTTCAGTCTGGCATGTAATTACTTCTTCAGCTCCTATGCTATTTGGTTTTAAGCACCTCTTACCCCCAAGGCCTCGTGGCTCTAAGGGCCTGTTGAATTTAAACAAGCACATTTAAATCTTTGTCTTTAAATGAGTAAAATAAAACTCTTAACACCTAACACACAGTACTCATCTATCTACCTACACTCTAAATGTGCATGTTGTAATTGTCTACCAGATCATAATGAGCATCTATCCATCCTCAAAATCAGAGAAAGGAGGACTCATGCTAGAGGTAAATTTACAATAAATGGTTTTATTCTTGATTAGCTATGTGAGTTTGGGAACATAGAGATTGGCACATGCATAATTTAACTACCTAATAAGTATCAGATGATCAGGGACACCTTGGAAATGAAGGTGGGAAAAAATACTGGAGGAAAAACAAAGGAGAAAAGCAAGATTACTAACAGAAAAAATATAAAACAACTAAATGAAGAAATTTAAGCCTTACCTCTCACCAAGCCAGCTCTGTGCTGACACACATCCTCATACTCGTGTGCGCACACACACACACACAGACAGTTTAATTACAGAAATGTTAAAACTACATGGCTTTCCTGAGAGACATACAGGAGGCCTGGCAGCTACTACTACTGTTGTTGGCAAATCATAAATAGTATCTGTAGTCTTAATTTAGTCCTGAGTAAATAATTGATCATGATATTTATCACACATTCTTAATTTACCCTAGTACCAGTAAGTGAATACTGAATGAGAACCTTATTCATATACACTATCAAAAATGCCACAAAAATTATTGTAATTATCAATTAGAAGAAAAGTTTCTTAGTGAAGAAAATGAATACATTTTAATAGATCTTAATTGGAAAATAAAGGATGTTGAATCTCATGAACGAAATAGGAATTTAAGAAGTAGAATAACATTGTTTCATGTACTGAATCAATGAGAGAAGAAAACAAAAATACAGTGTTGAAAAGCTGTATTGCGGTGGGGGTGTAAATTGGTACAAATGTTTTTTAAAAGAAAATTGAGCACTTGTATCAAGAGCCTGAATGATGATGATATCAGTTTGGGTGCTCTGGTGACATGAACAGTTGGGAGAATAACCTGTGAATGATTAAAGGGGGGAAGGCTTAGGCAGAGAGAGTGCTCAGATCGTGAGGCAAGCCTGACACCTATGAAAGAAGAGGGGAAAGAAAGTTTCTTCATGTGCAGAGGAGTTATGAGAAAGGCTCAGCCAAGCTGACAGGGAGTCCTTGAGCCAAAGTTGCCCCTTGTAACAATCCCATGCTGGACAGGAACATTTCCGTTTTAATACTCTCAACATGCTCAGTCATTGGCTGGAAGCAGCACAGGAGAAACTGCTTCAGCCTGAACACCTGAATGTCATGGGGGAAACAAAGATGTGGTAGCTGGAGACTGTCAATCATCTATACTCTCTCCACAACAACTTCTCATAAAGGAGATCTAAGAAGGGTATCTCCATGACCAACACATATGATTTTATTCCAAATCTAAGAATCTATCCCAAGAAAATAATCTAATTACTACAAAATAAGTTTTATGGAAAAAAAAACCTCAGTCTTTTTTAAAACTGGAAACGATTTATATTTCCAATCATAAGGATTAAGTGACCATGATGTATCCACACAATAGAATATGTTATAGCTATTAAAATAGAAAAGAGTACTTATAGTTGAAGTAAAATTAAGAATTAAGATACAACATACTATAATGATTAAAATTAAAACCATTGAAAAGATACATTTTTAAAGCTGGAAGAAAGTAAACCAATATAGTAATAGAAACATTTTCTTTCCTTGAATTTCTTTAAATTTTCCAATTTTTCTTTAATAAAGTATATGATCTTTACTTAGGGGTATAAAGTCTGAAAAATTAAAGAAAAATAATAATTATTTATAATGGAAAGTAAGTAAAAAGAACATGGTGATATGGTAGAGAAACCAAAGATGAAAAGACAAAAAATTTGAACACTGTCCTTGGAAAACTGGTGGAGCAACAAAATAGCAGCATGAGAAGGAGCTCTGAAAAACTCCCCTGGAGATTGCAAAGAGTAAAACATCTATAACTCAACTAAGGATTCCCTACACAATGCACAGCACAACTAAGAAACTTGCTTGTCACATCAAAGTACCTACAGGTGGGCAGTGGGGCAAACAGAGGAGAAAAAAGGGGAAGTGCACAGACATGGACCACGTGCTTAAAACTCTACCGCTGGTGAGGGAGGAAGACAAAGGCAGCAGTTGAGCATTCTGGACCTCACTTGGTCCGAGGGACAAAGAAAAGGAGGCCCAGAGGCGGGGGCCCAGAGACACCACAACCAGACCTCACTTTGGCCCTCAGGAGGTGTAGACCAGGTCTGCATGATGCAGCAGGTCGACTTCACTCCAGTTCCAAGAGAAGGAGGATGAAGGGGGTGGTGCGGGGGGTGGTATGGTGCGGGAGTGGTGGTGGTAAGGAGCGGCAGTGTGAACTCCTTCCAGTAGGGAAGGAGAAAGAGCAGGCGACGTGCATGCTTCTCATCCCACAATCAGCACTGTCTGAGAGACCAGTGAAAAGGATTGACCCCAAGGCTCAGGATAGAGTCCTCAGGCAACATGAAAACAGAAAAGAATAATTTTGTCCATACTACCTGAGTGGCCCAGCAGCCCCAGAAGAAAAAACAGGCACAAATCTTGGCCGCTTCTCCCACCCCCAGGCCTCTGCCCACCCAGTATCAGCAGTGAACACCAAAGAAACTGCAGCAGTGAGGATCGGGTTAAGGAGCAGAATATCTAAAATTAGGCTGCTAGAATGAGAAACCAGAGAAAGGGAGCTCAAAATAAATTCAAACAGAAAATCAAAGTAAAGAAGATGGGAACAAATGATGCATCAGAGACAGAGCTCAAAATAATTATAAAAATGCTCATGGAACCTAATGATAATTTCAACAGAGAGACAGTAAGCATAAAGACATATACACCATTATAAAGGACCAGGCAGAGGTAAAGATTACAATAACTGAAATGAAGAACGGAATAAAAGGAGTCACCAGACTAGATGAAGCAGAAATGCAAAGCAGTGATTTGCAAGAAAAGCCAGCATAAAACACTCAATCAGAACAACAAATAGAAAAAAGAAGCCAAA
This sequence comes from Lyroderma lyra, assembly GCA_004026885.1. NCBI lineage: Eukaryota > Metazoa > Chordata > Mammalia > Chiroptera > Megadermatidae > Lyroderma > Lyroderma lyra. The sequence continues at coordinate 288,896 of PVJL010000283.1, forward strand.
AAAATGAGACTGGTTTGAGATTCCTGTGGAACATTAAGCATAACAACATTCACCCATAGGACTACCAGAATCTAAAGAGGAAGCAAGGGATTAAGAACTTATTTGAAGAAAAAAATGACTGAAAACTTTCCTAACCTGGCAAAGGAAATAGACATACAAGCCAAGGAAACAGAGAATCCCAAACAAAATAAACCCAAACAGGAACACACCAAGACACATTATAATTAAAATGGCAAAAGTTAAAGAAAAAGAAAAAAATCTAAAAGCAGCAAGAGAATTACAAGTAGTAACTTATAAGGGGGACATCCATTTGACTCTCAGCCGATTTCTCATCAGAAACTACAAGCCAGAAGGGAATGGCAGAAAATATTCAACATGATGAAGACGAAGGATTTACAACTAAGATTAATGTATCCAGCAAGGCTAGCATTCAAAACTGAAGGACAGATAAAGAGCTTCTCAGACAAGGAAAAGCTAAAAGGAGTTCATCAACACCATATCAGTACTACACAGAATGCCAGAGGGACTTCTTTAAGATGGGAGGAGAGATGGGAGAGTGGGTAAAATAACAGGAAAGGATAAAGAAGTTTAGTTTGGTTGTTACAAGGCAATAATCATGGAGATATAGAGTATAAAATGGGAATATAGTCAATAAGGTTGCAGTAACTTTGTGTGGTGTCAGATGGGTACTAAATTTGTCGGGGTGATGGTAAGAGAACTGGAGGGGTGGGTAAAGGGAAGAAATCAAGAAGTACAAATTCAGTCACCAAATAGTCACAGGGAAGTAAGATGCAGTATAGGGTATACAGTTGACAACATTATAATAACTATGTATGGTGTTAGAGGGAAACCAGATGTATTGCAATGAGGATTTAGCTAGTTATATAAATGACTCATCACTGTGCTGTACACCTGAAACCAATATAATATTGTATGTCAAATATAATTGAAAAATAAAAAGTATCAAAATATAAAAATAAATTAAACCAAGAAGCATATATCCACAAGCCAAAAAAAAGGTTTTTAAAAAACTAATGGATCCAACATATCATTAAACAAAGTCAAGAGATAGGAAATGAAAGGGAAAAGTTTTTTATTGTAATCACGGTTTTGAGTTTTTGAATAAAAATTGATTTTTCATACCATCTTCTATGACTATTAGGTACCATTACCACAAGGAGTGTCTTCTGCATATGCATGAGTAACTGTGTGTGTGTGTATGTGTGTGTGTGTGTGTGTGTGTGTGTGTGTGTTCATTAGTTCATTTATTCTTCAACATAGAATTGAACAAACTTTTGAGAGCATTATATTCCAGCATTGTGCAAGTAAAACAAAGGTCACAGTGATAAATTATATATCTGAACTCTATATTCTAAAATTGTTTATAGGAAGTAGATAGTTCTAGGACTATCTACTGAGTATAGTACATTTCAATGCTTTTCAGGCTCTCGTCAATATGCAAACGCATGACAGATTCTGATTACAATTTCATTACTTGACATAAATGAAGAAAGGAGGACATTACCCATTCATTTCTGACTCTCTTTGGACCATAAAAAGTATCCTGAATCTGCTATAGCATGCTGAACACTCTCAGGGTAGAACTCTATTTACTCACAAGCACTGGTTGCATAGATTGCTGTCATGAGCCCTAATTAGACAAAAACATTTTCCAGGTTTATTTAAATGATATCTCTGATGTAATGTATACCTATTCTCTTATTCAGCTTATGCATACTTCTTTTTTCATTTAAAATCCATCGCTTAATGACCTATGATCATCAAGTAATTAATTTAATAATCATACCCCCCTTTAAAGGAGTTAGTATTTTCTAAGTTTATGTTACAAAATTGGCCTTGAGTGAATATCATCCATCCCCTAAATTTCATAATGGTTCAAGGATAAACTGTTTCCTCTTTGTAATTCAGTAAGTTTGCTCCAAAGGAGCCTATTACTTCTCCACTCAACAATGAGTAAAATGCATTCAGAGGCCTTAAGGGACCTATCCTTAATAAGATAAAATCCTGTCCCAGTTTGTTAAATTCACTAAATTTATAACTCATTGCTACCGATGAAGAAATTAATCCAAGCTTTTTATTGAATTGATTTCTTAAAACCTACAGAACAAACTCGGTGTCATTTTAAAAACAAAGTAACAACAACGAAAATACAAAGGATGTTAATAAGTTATAAATAGGAAGGCAGACGTCATACTTATCACTGGGAACACTAGACAAATCTGTATTGAAACTATTTTAAGCTTCTGAGCAATACTATAGTCATCCAGTATTATTAGCCCGAATAATGATGGTAACAATCATAATCTTCTACATTTGCATAATAGTTTTACTTTGAGATGAGACTACATATACAATAAATACATCATTTCATTTCGTCCTCATAATGACTCTTTGAGGATCTAAGGTAAATGGGTTACAATGTCTCACTTTTATTAAGGAGGAAATTAGAGTCCAGAGAACGCAAGAGACTCGCTTGATAGCAACGTGTACCTGCAGCTACATTATTGGCCACCTGACTCCTACTTCAGGGTTTGTTTTTTTGACACTATCAAATCAAAAGAATCCATGATTTGCAATGTTTTTCTAAATTTTATACAAATCACTTAGAATCATAAATTTCTATCAACCACAGCAGTTCAAAATACAGATAACTGGTAAGCAGGTATGTGATAAACAATTTAGAAGTCTGAAGGAAAGATATTTCTCTGATTGACAAGGAAAAGGAGAAGAAAAGTTAAAAGATATTTATGGATTTGATAGCCCCAAGAATAATTAATTGGTACTTATATTTATTTTTCATTCTTTGTTTAAGAAAGTATTTAAATTTGGAGACTTTCATTACTGTAAAATACAACAGATCCTGTTTTTAATTTAAATATATCGGGGAAACATCAGATAGCAAGATTATATAAGTTTCAAGTGTACAATTTTATAATACTTCATCTAAGTGTTGCATTGTATGTTCACCACCCAGAGTCAATGAATTCTTAATAACAATAAATAAACCTCTATGTTGTCTAAATATGTATGCTTATTCAGGTCCTCACTTTTCAACTTAATTGTAACTGCTTCATTTTATCAAAGTTTCCAGTACTGCATCTCCTAGGGCAAACACTGATATTTATTTGCTGACAGTAGTTTTATTTATTGAGTATTAAATATGGTTCATCCTAATATTCAGGAAGGTAAGAAAATAAGATAAAATTTCAGGAAAAAAGTCAGTAAACTAAAATAATTTCAAAAAATTATTTCTATCTCATTTACAAAACTATTTTCTATGCCTAGTTATTTACTAGTGCCACCAGAACATACACTAGAATCAGTTTTTAAATAACATTGACTTCCCTTTATAAACACTATAACCCATTGTTAAAGGAAACTGGCACCAGTTTATGACATAGAAAAACAATCATAGTTTACTACACAAACTAGAGAAGGATATTATAGCCTACTAAAACTAGTTATTATTATTATTTGGATTCTCAGAATGCATGTAATTAACTAAATTGGAAGATTTCCTTTTCACTGGGGACAACAAACTTTCTTGTAGCAAACAATGTTATTTTTGGTGATTTTTCAATTTCGTAACAGTATAGCTTTAACTGAGGAGATAAATGTAACCATTCAAATGGAGATTGACCAATTGAGAGGTGCCAAATGAACTTCAGCAATGAACTCTTTTTGTACTTTTAAATACTGAATGAGTAATATTTAGAGGCAAATATATGTAAGGAATTCATATAAAGGAGAGTATAAAAAACATTTGGAAGCAGCGTTTCTTCATAAATTACTTCGTAAAGAAACAAAGTAAACTCACACTGCTCCCAAATAACCTATTAATAACCTATTAAATTAGCATTATAAGGGAACCCCCAGTTCCACCATGATAGAATGGCTAGCATCAAAACATCTCTCCTGCTGATCAAAACTATAAAAGCTGAATAAAATAAAATAATTAAAAACTGCTTGAAGGTATCAAGGGCCAACCAAAGTGGTTTCAACTTAAAACTCAAGATCTTATTAAAAAGTGAAAAACATTGGAGTAAGCCATATCATATCTATCACTTTCATATACAAGGCATTTAATGATTCCTAAGTAGCACAGGTCTGAGATACTGAGCACAAAGCTCTGGAAAAGAGAATTAAATAGAATAGAGGAGAAGGGAATGGCAAAAATTATACCTCGTAGCTGTCAAGATAGCTACAATATGAGAAGCCAAGATCCTGGACAAAAGATAAATGCAATGAAATGAAGCCTACATTCTTCTTCACTTTTAAAACTTGCAGCGTTTTCAGATTCCCTTTCATGGAGTGAAAACCCCCCAAAAATAAACAAACAGAAAGTATCAGCCTGAATACAAGAAATTCAAACAGAATGTCCAGTGTGAAGGTATTATGTTCTTTTAGTCGCAAGGAGGCAAAAACCAGAGTTGAAGGACTACCAGAATTTTACGTGAACCTCTAAATGGCTGTTTATAGGAGTAAGAGAAAAACAGAAAGAGATTTGTCATCCCAAAGATATAAACCCAACTTCAAATTATCTCAATTACTGATTAGATCAAGGTGAATTACCTTTACTCTAATTATCTGCAAAAAGAAAGTTAAATCTTCCTCAGAAAAATATTATATCATACAAAGCCTTCTCAATTTTTCATATACAAAAATCATCAGGCATGCCAGACGTTATAATCAAATGAAAAAAAAATCTAAGGGAAAAAAATAAACACAAACTGAAAAAATGATACAAGATATGATGCACAGACTTAAGTACTGTGTTAATATAATTTTTAAAGTTGAAGAAAAGATTGAGAATTACCAGAGAACCAAGATCTATCTAAAATACCAAATGATATTCTAGACTTAAAAATAAAATAACTGAAGAGTTTCATTCAACATGGCAAAGTAGATAGACATTGTGTTTGCCTCCTTCCATAAACACATTAAAATTACCACTAAATTATAGAATAATCAATCAGAAGAACCACCTCAAGACTAGATGAACAGAAGTCCTATAACTGAAGATATAAGGAAGAAGCCACGTCAAGACTGGTGGAGGAGTGGAAATGAGAACCAAGGTGACTCCACCTACACTCAACTGTGTAGCAGTTGAGAACCATGTGGGACATCTCAGATACAGAACTGCCCCTTCAGGAGCAAAGGATCCTGGATCCACACCGAGCTCCCCAGCCAGGAGCACCAACACCAGAAAGAATAGCCACCACCACATCTGGCTGTGAAAATCACAGAGATTCTGACCATCAAGTGGAGAATGAAGACTACTGGAAACCCAGGCATCATCTTAAAGGGCCCGAGCACAGAATCACTCATTCCCAGGCACTCACCCTGAGCTCCAATGAAGGGATGGTGGCTTGGGAGGCACCAAAGACACATAGGGAGACACTGAGTTGTATGGCTTCAGGGTTAGGACTGGAGGGTGGCATCCATTGTGTCTGTGTTGAGCTCTCTTCTGCATAAACAGCAGGCTGGCATCATCTGTCCTGTATTGAGCTCACGCTCTACACACAAATCTGAATCTGCATTGCCCTGGTGAACTCCTTTTGCTTCATCCTGGTGACTCCCTGTAACCCTGCCACACCCAACTCTCTCTGTGGTGGGCATCTAGCTTTGGCCCAAGCTACAGTATTTCTTGGACAATTCTCAGGGGTCTGTGGGCCTCAGGTGGGTGGTGACTGGTGCCTGAGCCTATTGCTGAGTACCCCAGGCTCAATGCTGGCACCGAATCTGAATCTGCATTAACTTAGAGAACACCACTCAGCCAATGCTGGTGATTCCCTGATATCCTACTTTATATTCCCTGATATACTACCAGAGACTCATTCAGTAGCTTAGCCTTATGAGCAGCCAGCAGGCAACAGCAGGCCTTAGGGTGACTTGGATCTGTGGTAGAGCTCCTCCAGCCTCAGTATGAGGGCAGCCAGCATCAGTTTGCAACAGGGCCTCCCCTGTTTACCTCCAAGCAGTGAGAATTGTAAATTATTTTGTAGCTCCTACCAGGTAGCCACAGGCTGGTCACTGGCAGTGGCTGACCTTGTCAAAAAAAGAAATCAAGAAAACAATCCCATTTACAATTGCATTAAAAAAAATTGCTAGGAATAAATTTAACCAAAGTGATAAAAGACCTGCACATGGAAAACTATAAAACATTGAAGGAAGAAACTGAAGAAAGCATGTACTGTGCTCATAGATATAAAGAATTAACATCATTAAAATGTCTGTACTACTCAAAGCAATCCCTATAAATTCAATGCAATCCCTAACAAAATACAAATGGCATTTTTCACAGAACTAAGACAAATAATCATAAAATTTATAGGGAACCACAAAGGACCTGGATACCCACAGCAATCTTCAGAAAGAATAAAATTGGAGGTATCACACTGCCTGATACTAAATTATAGTACTAGGCTATAGTAATCAAAGCAGCATGGCACTGGCATAAAAACAACAAATATATCAATGGAAAAAATAGAGAGCCTAGAAATAAACCCACATGGTCAATTGATAGATGACAAAAAAGGCAAGAATATACAATGGGTTAAAGACAGTCTAGTTAATGAGTGGAGTTGGGAAAACTGGACAGATACATGCAAAAAAAAAATGAAACTAGACTACCTTCTAACAGCTTATACAAGAATAAAGTAAAAATGAATTAAAGACTTATATGTAACACTTGAAATCATAAAACTCCTAAACAAAAACATAGGCAGCAAATTCTCTGACATAATATTTTTTACTGACATACCTTTAGGCAAGGGAAACAAAAAGAAAAAAAAGAAAACTCAAATAGGACTGCTTCAAACTACAAAGTTTTGCACAACAAAGGAAACCATCAATAAAACAAAGAAGATCTACAGAATGGGAAAGGATCTTAGTCAGTGATATATCTGCTAAGGGGTTAATATCCAAAGTTTATGAAGAACTCACGCGACTCAACACCAAAAAAACCAACAATCCAATTTAAAAATGGGCAGAAGACATGAATAGACATTTCTCCAAAGAAGACATAATGATGGCCAATACACATATGAAAAAATGCTCAACATCACTAGTTATCACAGAGAAATGCAAATTTAAACCATGATAAGCTACCATCTCACACCTATCAGAATGGCCATCATCAATAAATCAACAAACAAGTGTTGGCAACAATGTGGAATAAAGAAAAATCTTGTGGACTATGGATGGGATTGCAAGTTGCTGCAGCCACTATAAAATAGTATGGAAGTTCCTCAAAAAGTTAAAACTAGAACTATATTATAATCCAGAAATTCCATTTCTAGGTATTTATCTGAAGATATCATAAAAACTGATAGCATTATTAAAATAGCCAAGATACGGAAACAACCTAAGTGTGCATCAACAGATAATTGGAATAAAAGTGGTACATATGTAAAATAGAATATTATTTGATCATAAAAAAGAATAAAATGTTGACATCTAAACCAACATGGACAGACCTAGAGGGTATTGTGTTGAGTGGAGAGCGTCAGACAAAGACAAATGTCACATGATTTCACTTATATGTATTATCTAAAGAACAAAGTAAACAAACAAGAAAAACAAAAGCAAATTCATAGCTACACTGAACATTGTGATGGTTGCCAGGAAGAGTTTTGGGTAGCTGAGTGAAATAGAGGAAGAAATTAAGAAGTACAAATTGGTAGTTACAAAATAGTCATGGGATGGAAAGTACAGCAAAGGGAATACAGTCAATAATACTGTAATAACTATGCAGTGCCAGGTGGGTAATAGACTAATTAAGGCTTTACTGCCTAAGTTATATAAATGTCTAATTATTATGCTGTACATCTGAAAACAATATAAAGTAATATTGCATGCCAACTATAATTGAAAAATTAAAAAAATAAACTACATTTTATTCTAAAAAAGAAAAATAGTGGAAATTAAGAACTCAATAGCTGGATTTAACAGCAGATTAGATACAACAGAAGAGGGGATTCATGAATTTGAAAACATGTCAACAGAAAACAGCCAAACAAAAACAAAGAAAAAAATAAAAAGGGAAATATAGAAGAGAAAAGATACATGGGACATGGTTAGAATAAAAAAGAACAAATAATTCCAGCTGCCATGGAAACAGAAGAAAGAATAGGCAAATAATATTCAAAATAATAATGGTCAAGGATTTCCTAAATTGACAAGAGCTATCAAGCCATAGATTCAAGAATAGCTAAGAACTCCAAGCAGAATAAACACAAAGAAACTGATACAAAAGGAAATACTGTATTCTTCCCTGTATAAGACACCCCCATGTATAAGACAAACCCCTACTTTCCTAGCACAACATTAAGAAATCAATATCAACCACTTACTCTCATGTATAAGACAACTCCTAATTTTTGATCTAATAATTTTACACAAAAGTATTGTCTTATACATGGAAAAATATAGTACTAAAAAAAACTGCTTAAAATAAAAGTAAACAGGAAATCTCAAAAGGGCCAGAGGACTAAAAATGCATTACTTTCTAAGGAATAATAAGTTTGATAGCCGATTTCTCATGAAAAGCAATGAAAATCAGAGAAGAAAGCATGATAGCTTCAAAGTACTTTTAAAAATTAACTACCTTTGTTGACGGTTTCTTTTGCTGTGCAGAAGCTTTTCAGTTTGATATAGTCCCATTTATTTATTTTTGCTTTTATTTCCCTGGCCTTTGAGATTACCAAATGGAAGAAAATATTTGCAAACAATGCCTCTAATAAGGGATTAATATCTAAAATATATAAAGAACTTGTACAACTCAACAATAAAAAAAAATGCAATTAAAAAATGGGCAGAGGATCTGAACAGACACTTCTCCCAGGAAGACATACAAATGGTTAACAGACACATGAAAAAATGCTCAATTTCACTAGCTATTAGGGAAATACAAATCAAAACCACAATGAGATACCACCTCATACCTGATAGAATGGCTCTAGTCAATAAGACAAGGAATAACAAGTGTTGCAGAGGGTATGGAGGTAAAGGAACCCTCATACATTGCTGGTGGGAATGCAAACAAGTACTATGGAAGACAGAATGGAGTTTCCTCAGAAAGTTAATAATAGAGTTATCACAGGACCTGGCAATCCCACCTCTGGGTATATACCCCCAAAATATGAAAACCTTAGTTTGCAAAGATATATGCACCCCATTGTTTATCGCAGCAGCATTCACAGTGGCCAAATCATGGAAACAGCCAAAACGTCCTTTGATAGATGACTGGCTAAAGAAGCTGTGGTCCATACACACAATGGAATATTAGCCATAAGAACAAATGAAATACGGCCATTTATGACAATATGAATGGACCTTGAGACCATCATGCAAAGTGAAATAAGCAGATGGAAAAAACCAAGAATCATACAATTTCATTCATCTGTGGAACACAAAGCTGAAAGCAACAAAGAAGCAAAAACTCATGGACACAATCAATAATTTAGTGGTTAGTGGTTATCTGAGGGTATGGGGAAGGGGATGGGAGAGAAGGAAAGGAGTCTCAAATATGTGGTTATGGAAAGAGAACTAACTTTGGGTAATGAACACATAACAGAATACATAAATGGTATACTGTAGAATAGTAAACCTGAAACCTATGTAATTTTTACTAACCAATGTCATTAAATAAATTTAACAATAAAAAATAAATTAGGAGAAAAGCAGCTCAAATATATATACATAAATACTGACAGAAAAAAAAAAAACAGTAACAACCACTTCTTATAGGAATTAGAGCACAGGACAATAGCAGAAATGATGAGAGAATGACAAATGCAGTTTCCATGATTAAAAGAGGAAAAAAAGTGTGATTTACACTAAGCTTTATTTGAATAATCACCAAAATAGTTAAAAATATATCATGAGCAAAGTAAAAAGAGGGAAATAAAATAAAAAGGTTGACAAATAACAAGAAAGTTATGAAAGGAGAAACAGGAACATTAAAACAGAAAAAGTAGAAAATATAATAAAATGATAGGATTAAACCCATAAATATTACTAATTGGATTTAAAGTAAATAGACTATACACTTTAAAGATAAATACTGTCAGACTAAAAGTTAAAACAAAAGTATGCTATTCACAAGAAATAAACCGTAAATATGAATATAATAAAGGTAAAAGTAAAAGAATGAAAAAAAAATTTACTAGTCAAACATCATTTTCTTTTGAAAAGCTATTGAAAATATAATTACATATTACAGTATCAGCCTAAGTAGAATTTAAGACAAGATACAGGACAAGAAGATCATTTAATAATGATAATAAGTCCTAGTTAATCTACTAGGAAGATATTAAATTCTAAATTTATATACAACTAGTATTATAGCCTTAAACAGGCAAAACTGACAGAACTAAAAGAAGAAATAGATGTATCACAATCACAGGAAATTTTAATACGTGTTTCTCAGTAAATGATAAAATATGAAGATAGAAAATCAACAGATAAATGAAAGATTTGAGGACCAAGCTTTAACAAATTTGATATAATGAGTATGTATAGAATACTATCTCCAACAACTATAAAATACACATTATTTTCAGGTGAACATAGAAAATTTACCAAAACTTGACCTAAGCAGAGTTATGAAGCAATTTTCAATGAATATCAAAGTATTTAAATTGAACTGCATATATTCTATGATAATAATTAATTGAACTTAAAACCAATAACAAAATGTTAATATTTTGAAATAAAGTAATAGATAAAGCAAAGAAATCAAAAAATTGTTTTTTGTAAAAACAAAGGTAATAATCCACTAAAAATATAGATTTTAAAACAAAGAGGAAAAAAGCACAAATAACCTTAATAGAAATGAAAAATTGTGCATTCCTATGGATGCTATAGACATTACTAAGATAATAACAGGATATATTGAACAATTTCACATTGATAAATTTGAAAATCTAGATGAAAAGCGAGCTATTCTAAAGATAATAAGAGGAAATGTGAACAATTTAACATCAATAAATTTGAAAAATTAGATGAAGTAGATAAAATCTCTTGAAAAACACATATTACCAAAATGAACACAGAAACAAATGCAAAAAAAACCTTCACAGTTGTATATCTTTTAAAAAACTAAATATTTAATTTAAAATGTTTCCACGAGGAAAACTTCTGGACCAAATAACTTTACAGGTAAATTTTTTCAAGTATCTAAAGAAAAAAAAAAAATAGCACCAATCACATACCAACTCTTCCACAAGCAGAAAAAGAGAAATGCTTTCCAACATATTTTATAAGACTAGTACAACAATGCAACCAAACCATGATAATAACCAAAAAAAGTAATATTGCAGGCCAATTTCTCGTATGAATGCAGACAGAAATATCTTAAATATTAACAAACTCAATCTAGTTCTGTATTTAAGAAGAAAAGGATAAGATATCAACATAAAACTGGGTTTAATCTAGGAATAGAAGGATAGATTAACATTTAAAAATAAATTAATTGAATTTACCATGTTTACATATTAAAGGAAAGAATTATGTTTTCAACAGATCCAGAAAACTATTTGATAAAATTCAATACCCCTTCATGATTTACACACACGCACACCCCTCAGCAAACTGAGGAATCAAAAGGAACTTCTTCAATATGATAGAAAGCATTTATAATTAAAAAACAAAAAACAAAAAACAAAAATACCAAGAGCAAATATTAGGTTTCTATTCAATAGTATACTAGAGTTCCTAGATAATGTAACAAGTCAAGAAACAGAAATTAAAGATATATGGAGGACACAACTCCCAGTTAGAAAAATAAATAAGTTCTGGGGATATAATATAGAAATACTATATTATATACTTAAAAATTGCGAAGAAAGTAGATCTTAAATTTTCTTAGCAACAAAAAAAAAGTAATTGTAATTATATGAGGTGAGGGAGTTATTAACTAACCCTACTGTGGTATTTAGTCATTATATTATACATCTTATACATACACAGCCCTTGTATATGGTACGTATGCAGGAGAGATCTAAAAACCACTGAAAATAAAACTTGCATTGGAACCACAGGAGGCAATTTGTAACTTATAATCTAAATATAACCAAATCAATTAACTGCCAAAACAAAAATAACAACATTCTCCACAGAATTTAAGCAACACTCAAAAATCTCAAAACATAATATTAAAAATGTCCAGGTTACAACCAAAATTCACAGGCATGTGAAGAACCAGAAAAATCTAAACTCCTATGAGCAAAGATACTTAACACTCACAAACACTGAAAGCAGACAGATGTTGAAAATGTATGACAAAGACATTAAAATGCCTATAATAAAAATACCCCAACAAGGAATCATCTTGAAACAGAAAAATAAAATAAACAACAATAACAACAAATCACTGTATGCTCTCAATAACAATGAAGATGAGAGAGAAAAGTCACCGAGTTGTAAGAGAGAGCAACTGAAATTATCTAGTACAAAGGAAAAAAAAAAAAGTGGCTCAAGAACTTGTGGAACAGTAACAAGAAGTCTAGCACCAGAGTATCAGAAGGAAAGAAATAGGAGTACAGTGCTAAAAAAAAATCTGAAGAAATAATGGCTAGAAACTTCACAAATTTTGTGAAATACATAAACCTACAGATTCAAGAAGTATACCAAATTCCAAATAGGAACAAAATAAAAACAATCCATGCCTACAAACATCAAAAATAAACTGAGGAAACTAAAGATAAGGAAAAATATCTTGAAAGCATCCAACAGAAATAACACTTTAGATGAACAATGATTCAAATAATTGTGGATTTCTCATCAGAAACTACAGAAGCCAGAAGAAAATGACACACCTTTTTTAAGTGCTGAGAGAAAATAACTGTCAACATAGAGTTCTATATCCATTAAAAATATCCTTATAGAATGAAATGAAATAAAGACCTTTCCAGATGAAAAAGAAATGAAAATAATCTGTTGCCAGGAGAAATGCTCTAAAAGAATTACTA